>PVJO010024113.1:0-24925 GCA_004026905.1 Hystrix cristata
GGGAGAGAGGGGAATGGGAAAACATGGAAGATGATGAATGAACCTGCTGTAAATAGGGAGGGAGGGTACAGAGGGGAGGGGGGGAAGAGGGGGGAGAACCAAGATACATCATGTATAGGTACAAAATTAATGTAATGAATGTGACCATTGTATGTAGAATGTACCAATACATGTTCTTGGTTTAAAATAAAAAAAAAAAAAAGAAAGTGGGCGTCCAGGAACGGGTGGGAGAGAAGAAACTATATAGCATGTTGTCATTAGCTGTTCCTTAGTCCCCACTCCCAGCACACAGTGACCAGGTAAGCCAGGAGCCACACAGGGGTCCTCCTTCCCTAAGTTAGGCCCCGTGACTTCAGATCACAGCTGGCCTTAGGGCCCATTTCTAACATCCAAACCTGGGTTTGGGTCTTAGCCTCAGGATAGGAGGTATGGCCAGAGAATTGGAAGGAGGAGGTGAAAGAGAGAGTCGTTTTCCCCATGCCTGCTGGACAGCCTGGCTGAGGGAGAACTGCAGGGAAGAGTAAGTGGACTGGGATCCAGGGCCCGAAATCTCCGCGGATCTGCCAGAGCTCTAGTGGCCATGGCTGCTTCATCATGAGGAAGGAAACCAGCCAGAGAGCTGCTGGTGACTGGCACAGATTCCCTCAACAGCGTGGTGCACATGTGTGAGCCTCCTGGTAGCCTTCTCACAGTTACCCAGGGACCTCCAAGGGCTGTGTGCCTGCCCACTGTGTAAAGTTGTGGATATCAGTCTGGCTCACTCACTGGGAGCTGCTCTTACCAAGGGGAGTGTGTGCTAGGGCAGAAGAAGGTTGAGGACCCACATGTCTGTCCTGTCCCTGCTGCCACCTTACCATCTCCTGGGGACTTGAGGGCCCCCTGCAGACCCACTGGTTCTCTGAGGGTAGAGCTGCACTCGGGTTTCAGAGCCCTCCAGAGGGTAGTTATGTGTGCTCAGCCAGGGAGCCTGCTGTACTGGACCAGCCCTGCCAAGACTGTTAAGCACACACAGTCCTGGAGTTCTCCACCAGAGAACACACACACATACACACACACACACACACACACACACACACATGCACGCATACATGTGCGCACGCACACACACATATCCATTGAGTAAGTGGGCCCCACGTGGAGCCAGTGCTGCTGAATTTCAGACAAGGTGCACTCCAAGGGTCTGGGGAACATAGATCAATCTTCAGAAATAAGGGGGTGGGTCTTCTGATTGCCACAGTAGATCCCATGGAGCGCTCAGGCCTCACTAGGAACCGACCCTTACTTTTAGACCCAGCAGCAGTGTGCCGACTGGGGCTCATGTTATCCAAGTGCCAGGTCACAGTGGTTTGAAAATAGCCAGTCAGGGGCTGGGGATTTAGCTTAAGCGGTAGAGCGCTTGCCTAGCAAGCACGAGGCCCTGAGTTTGATCCCAGCACCAAAAAAAAAAAAAGAAAAGAAAAGAAAATAGCCAGTCAGAGAGATGGCTGTACACGTGACAGGTGGCAGCACACACAGGCTCAGAAGGCTGGCCAGGAGACCTGCTATGTTACAGTTCCCCACATTTCCTGCTATTTAGCTGAGCTAATAACAGAATTAAATGGTTACTACCTTCAGATTAAAACGAAGCAGGAAACACCTTTTAGAAAAATTGCATAAAAAGGTTGAATGCAAAAAACAATTCCAATACCTTTAATGAGATGTGTACCATTTTAGTGCCTCTAATGAGGTAAGTGCCATTTTAGGGTTTTTTTTTTTTTTTTTTTTTGGTGCTGGGGATTGAACTCAGGGCCTCGTGCTTGCAAGGCAAGCGCTGTAACTACTGAGCTAAATCCCCAGCCGGTAAGTGCCATTTTTGTGGATGTAAAGCAGTGTATTCTTCCCAAATGCTTAAGGGGTGTGTGTGTGTGTGTGTGTGTGTGTGTGTGTGTGTGTAAATGAACACTGCTTAGTGTCTGTTTTTATGTCTAATTATTGTTTATTTTAAGAAAGAAAATAGAGGTTTAGATTGGAACATTTCAAGTGCCTGTCACAGCTAAGATTCTGTTCATGAAATTGTGTATAATTTCCTCCCAGAAATCCTATCACCTTAAGACTTAGGGTTTCAACATGTTTAGTCCACTCTCATGGGTGGAGGACACAGATAGTCCATGGCACTCATAAGGTTTAAAAAAAAGTCAGTAATTTGCTGACTTGTCAATAAATGTTTATTCTTAAATGTTCAAAAGTAGACTATAGTACAAAACCCTACATCTTCATCCCTTCCCTTGTTTTCATAAATCTTTAGTCTGTATTTGCTTAAAATTAATAAATTCTGTGGCACCAAGAATTTTATGACTGAGGCCTAAGTGGCAGAGGAAAATGGTAGAAAAGTGGACATGGTGCACCTGGCCCTTTGTAAGACATCCACTGGGAATGGTGGCCACCGTCGCTAAGGGGCAATCTCAGAGACCCAGGAGATCAGCCAGGGGCTGTTGTTAGCACTTCACCCACTGATGTTACACTGTAGGTCACCTAAGAATAAGAATGCCAGTAAGAACATTACCATAGCTAGTTTCCAGTGGTTTCTGAAGAGGCAATATTCTGTTGGGGATCCTTAGAAGAGAGTTGTATGTTTCTATGAGACAAATCCCTAGGCAGGAGAGAGGCCAGTATTTATTAAAGGTAGCTGTGAATCTAACAGCAAGGTGAGGAAAATCACAATTCCAGGTGGACTTTGGACAGTCCTGTTGTTTCTAGTAGAAAAGCCTGTTGCTAGTCTAGTAAAGGAGGAAAGTTCAGCTAAAAAGTACACTTGTCTGTCTCTGATCCTGATTGTCATTTAGAGATGTTAGGATTAGTCAGGAGAGTACACAAATAACGTTATGGCTGTAAAATAGTCTGTGATGTAAACCAACTTAAACACAGATGTGCCAGGTTTTTCTACCAGGTTCTGTTCTAGTTGACTTTACCCCATTCCCCGGGTTGTGAGTATTTTACTGTGTTTTAAAATTAGAGCTCTGCCACGTAACAGGTGCTCAGTACATGCCTGCTGCTAGGGTCATTGTCATGATTTCCAGATGTGTCCTGGCTACTACTAGAACCTGTTGACAGTGCTAACAGTCTTCATTGTAAGTCTGCAAAACCCCATTATGAATGACCTGCAACAGTCAAGATGATCCTGTGGTTTTCTTTCCTTGCTGTTGATATAGTGAATTACAGCAATTGATATTTCGTAATACTGATTTTCAAATGTTAAACCAGCCTTGCCTTCCTAAGATCAACCCCACTTGGTCATGTTGTATTACTCTTTTTATACACTCCAGGTTCAATTTGCTCATATATCGGTAAGGGTTTGTAGGCTGTTTGTGACAAAGCTCTTTAATCGACATAGAGCTACTCGGATTCATTTTCCCTTCTTGAGTTGTTTTTGGCTCTGTGGCCTGCTGCGCCTCTAGACAGGAAGCTAGGACAATAACAGTGTTCCCTGCATTTATTTCCCTTTCCTTGGGGTCATAGTCTTGTGTTGCCTGTTGCCAGTATCTGAAAACATTCATTGTGTATATTTTATCCAGCTTCCTAGTTGTTTCTGGCAGAAGGGTGAATCTGGGCTCCTTTCTGCCTTATGAGAAGTGGAAGATACATAAACATTTTTAGGCACTGAAGAGCACAACACATTGTGTTGCTTCTGGTTGTTTCTCAGCCAGATCTATCAGCTTTGGCTTGAAACTCTAGATAAGTTTCACAGGGCTCAGTCTGCCTTTGAATCTTTGAGTAGATTCCAAATTCTAGTGTAGCTGTCATTCACAGAAATGTGCTATTACTTTGTTTTAGAAATTGGACTTTAAGACTAAAATGTATTTTTCTTTCTACTTAAGTTTCCTTCAGCATTCGAATTTAATGAGCTATTCTTGATTACAATTTTGGATCACCTTTATAGCTGTCTCTTTGGGACCTTTTTGTGCAACTGTGAACAAGAGCGATTCAAAGAGGTAAGTAGTTTTGCTTCCCCTGTGGCTCAGGTGCCTTTCCCAGTAAGAGCTTCTGTAGCAGGAGGCCCAGATGGAGGGAAGATCTGGCCTCTGGACGCTGCTCTTTGGAAGTGGCTCTGGGCACTAGATGCCCTCCCAGGTTCCTGGCAGCCGCCACACATATGTCTTTATAGGACTGGGACCCATGAGCCCATGGCTCTCTAGGGAGTAGGACAGAATCTGTGCTCCCATGGGCATGTAGTGGAACCTGTTAACTTCTTAATGAAAAGGAAAAAAAAAGTAAATTTCATGGGATGTGGGTTATATCTGAATAAAGACATTCAGAATAAAACAAAAAAAGCAGAAGAAGAAAGCTCATCTATAGAATTTAGGAGACTTAGAGAAGAAGGGAATAAGGAGTGGAAAGGGAGAAGAGGTTGATGGGGGACAGTCAAAGTATATTACCTGTATGTATGAACCTGCCAAAATGAAATCCCATTAATCTGTATAACTAGTAGGCACTCATAACATTTTTTAAAAGAATTTAAATTATGGACTTGTCTAGTTTTGGGGGACGGTACAAGATTTAATCTCCATTTAAAAAGTCAGCTCTCAGGCTGGGGATTTAGCTCAGTGGTTAGAGTGCCTGGCTTGTAAGCACAAGGCCCCAAGTTCAATCCCCAGAACCCCCCTGCAAAAAAAAGCCAGCTCTCTTGAAATATAATTTCAGATGAAATTCACTCATCTGTCAGGCATTGGGGTACACACTTGTGGTCCCAGCTACTCAGGAGACTGAGGGGAAAGATTGCTTAGCCCACAAGGTCAAGACCAACTTGGACAATGTGGTAAGACCTCGTCTTAAATAAAAATAAAATTCAGTCATCTAAAGTGTACAGTTCAGTGGTTTTAGGATATTCATAGATTTTGCAACTACCACCAGTATCTAATTTCATAAAATTTTTATCACCCACAAAAGAAACCCCAGATCCATTATTGGTCATTTTTCATTCCTCTTAGACCCCGGCAAGCACTAATCTGCTTTCTATCTTTATGGGTTTGCCTATTCTGGACATTTCACATAAATGGAGTCATATAATAGGTGGACTCTGATGACTGACTTCCTTCACTTAGCACTCAGTGTTTTCAAGGTTCACTTACATCTCAGTATTTTAGTCCTTTTTATGGCCAAGCAATAACCACACTATGTTTATCCATTCATGAGTTGAGAGAAATGTGTGGTTCCACTTTTGACTCTTATAAATAATGCTATTATAAACGCTTATGCACAGGTCTTTGTGTGGACATATGCTTTCATTTCTCTTGGGTGTCAACCTAGGAATGGAATTGCTGGGCCATATAGTAACTCTGCATTTAACCTATTTAAGGAAACAACCAGACTGCTTTCCAAAACAGCTATAACATTTTACACTCCCACCAACAATGTCTAAGGGTTCCAATTTCTCCATATTTCACCAATACCTATTTTCCTTTAAAAAAAATCCTAGTGCGTAGTATGGTATTGGCTTTTTAAACTATATTTTATTAGTACCTATTAATTTTATAAAATACTGGGTGTCACTGTGGTATTCTCATATAATATGTTTTGATCATATTCATCTTCCCACTACAGGCATAATCCTTTATAATCCCCTTTCCCTCCCCCTCATTACCTTCCTCTTATCTAATAATAATCTCTCTTCTACTTTCATGTCATTTTTTTTAGATTCCACAGATTAGGAGAAACTTGTGATTCTTGACTTTCAGAGTCTAGCTTATTTCACTTCACATGATGATCCCTGGTTCCATTCATTTTCCTGCAAACTACATAATTTTGTTCTTATTTATGGCTGAGTGATACTACATTGTGTGTGTGTGTGTGTGTGTGTATCTGTATATACCACATTTTCTTTATCCACTCATTTGTTGATGGGCACCTAGGCTGGTTCCATATCTTGGCTATTGTGAACTGTGCCACAATGAACATGGGTATCCAGGTGTCCCTGTAGTATGCTGACCTTAATTCCTTGGGTATATACTGGGGATTGGTGTAGCTGAGTCCTATGGTAGTTCTCTTTTTACTTATTTGAGGAACCTCCACACTGATTTCCACAGAGGTTGTACTAATTTACATTCCCACAGCAGTGCAAGAGGGTTCTTTTTTCCCTCATCCTCCCCAGCATTTACTGTCTTTTGTATCTTGATGACAGCCATTCTGACTGGGGTGAGATCGAACCTCAGCGTAGTTTTGATATGCATTTCCTTAATGGTTAAAGATGTTGAACATTTTTCATATACTTATTGGCCATTTACAGTTCTTTACAGCCAGTGTGTGTTCAATTCATTTGCTCATTTACTGATCGGGCTGTTTGACTTTTTGGTGTTACGTTTCTTGAGGTCTTCATATATTCTAGATATTAATCGTCTGTCAGAAGAGTAGCTGGCAAAGGTTTTCTCCCATTCTGCAGGCTGTCTTTTCTCTGTGCTAGTTGTTTCCCTTGCCATGTGGAAGCGTTTTAATTTGCTGAAGCCCCATGTGTTGATTCTTGCTATTTCCCATGCTGTTGGAGTCCTGTTCAGGAAGTCCTTGCCTGTGCCCGTGGCTTTAAGTGTCTCTCCTATGTGATCTTCTAGCAATTTCAAAGTTTCGGGTCTTATATGTAGGCCTTTGGTCCATTTTGAATTAATTTTTCCACCGGGTGAGTGATAGAAATCTACATATTTCAGTCTTCTACATATGGATATCCCTTTTCCCCAGCACCATTAGTTAAAGAGGCTGTCTTTTCTCCAGTGTATGTTTTTGGCTCCTTTGTCCAGAATCAGGTGACTAGAGTTGTATGGGTTTGTTTCTGTGTTCTCTATTCTGTTCTTTATATATTTTTATGTCTTTACCATGCTGTTTATTACCTTGGCTTTATGGTATAATTTGAAATCAGATATTGTGGTGCCGCCTCTGGCCTTGCTTTTTTTTTTTTTTTTTTTTTTGGTTTTTTGAGACAAGGTCTTGCCATGTAGTCCAGGGGTGGCCTTGAACTCACTATGTAGCCCAGGCTGGCCTCAAACTCGTGACAGTCCTCTTGCCTTAGCCTCCCAAGTGCTGGGATTACAGGTGTGCGCCACCATACCCAGCTCAACCTTGCTCTTTTTGCTTAGGATTGCTTTGGCTGTCCTTGGTTTTTTGTGTTTCCATATGAATTTTATTGTTTTTTACAACACAATTTTTATTGTTTTTTAATTCTGTGAAGAATGCCATTGGTATTTTGATGGAGATGGCACTGAATCTGTAGATCACTTTCCATTCATCTGTTGGTGGGCATCTGGGCTGTGAATGGAATTGTTTTCTTGATTTCTTTCTCAGTGGATTCATTATTGGTTTATAGACAAGCTATTTTTTTAATGTTGTTTTTATATCCTGTGATTTGGTTTTGATTTGCATTTCCCTAATGATTAATGATCTTTTCATGTGCTTATTAGCCATTTGTATATCTTCTGTGGAGAAATGTGTGTTCAGACCTCCTGCCCATTTTTAATCAGGTTATTTGCCTTTTTTATTATTGAGTTCTGGGAGTTCCTTACACATTTTTCGTGTACACAAATGATTTATAAGATATGACCTGCAAAATGTTCCCCCTTCTGTGGCTTGTCTTTTCACTGTCTTGGTGTCCTTTGAAACAAACTTTTTAGTTTTGTTTTGGATTTTTTTATTTGTTTGTTTGTTTGTTTGTTTTTGAGACAGGGTCCTGCTATGTAGTTCAGGCTGTGCTTCAACTTGCTGCCTGGTCCAGGCTGGCCTCCACCTTGCAGAAATCTTCATGCCTCAGCCTCTCAAGTCCTGGGATTGCAGGCATGCACCACCATGCCCAGCCAAACTTTTTAATGTTGATAAAGTCCAGTTATCTATTTTTTCTCTTGTTACTCGTGCCTTTACTGTCATATCTAAGAAACTGTTGCTTAACCCAAGATCAGAAAGATCTGATCCTATATTTCCTTCTAAGAGTGTAGAGTTTTAGCACTTCTGTTTGGGTCGGTGAGCCACTTGGAGTTCATGTTTGTGCCTGAGGAGGGAAGAGTCCAACTTCATTGCTTTGCGTTGGTCGCCGAGTTGTCCCAGCACTGTTGACTAGAGAGACGTTCCCTGGTCGAACTGTCTTGCCACCTTGTGGAAAATCAATAGACTGTAAATGTGAAAGTCCCATTGGTCTCCATGTATAGTCTATGCCAGCACTGCTGGTATCGGTTACTGTAGCATTGTAGAAAGTTTTGAAAATGCAAAGTGTGAGTCTTCTACTTTGTTCTTCCCTTTTCACAATTACCTTGACTGTTCTGGATCCTTTGAATTATTGGTGGTGTTTCTCATATAAATGAAATAGACCAAAAGTGAAACGGTCCTAATCAAGCATTCCTGTGGGAAGCAAGCAGCGTGCGAGTAGCTGAAAAGCAGAGCAGTCCCTTGGCCTGGCAGTCTCCTCCTTTGGCTTTTTACTGTTTGACATTTGTTTACCGCCCCACCTTGCCCCCAGATTTGGGCATTCTCTTTGGGATACGTGATGCAAATGGCATAGCATGTCTAAACAGGGAGCTGTCAGTCTAGGGGAAACACAGTGCTTCTCTAGAGGAAGCTTCTCCAGCTTGCCACCACTCTACAGCTTTCTGCACATTAGCCATGGTTTCTCACCTCAAGGGATCTCAGTTGTAAATTCTACCCACATTTTTCAGGGTGAAGAATCACAAAGCAAACCTTAGGCCACAATTCATACACATTCATCACCGGTGGGCCCTGGCATCCTGTGCATGGTGGAGTTCTCCTCCTGCCCTCCCACAGACAGTGGCTGGATGTTGCCAAGCTGGGCAGTGTTTTGCCGGGACAGCCCCAGTGCGTGTCGTCATGTCATCCCTGTGGTGGGAGGCTGGGGGAGAGCTTCGTAAATGTCCCCATGTTTCTCAGCGTATGAATTCACTGCAGTATTCAAGCCATTTTCTGTCTGTAATAGTAATTCGTGGGGATATGAAGAAAAGTTTCATTGCATTCCTTTTTTTTTCAGGATATATATTCAAAGACTGTATCTTTATGGTCTTATATCAATAGCCAGCTAGATGAATTTTCTAATCCCTTCTTTGTGAATTATGAAAACCACATCTTATATCCTGTTGCTAGTCTGAGTCATTTGGAGTTATGGGTGAACTATTACGTACGATGGAATCCCCGGATGAGACCACAGGTATCTTTTTGCTTTTCTTTTTTTTCATGAGCACAGGTCTCTCTTTCCAAGCATGGATGGTGTTCTAGACGTGTGCACATCAGGCATGCACTAACTGACGGTCCCTGCCCTGACCGGTCAGTGCTCTAGCCCTGCACTCACCTTGTAGCAGGTTCCTCCTGAGTGCCAACTCCGACAATGCCCATTCCAGGGCCACACCCCTGATTTCCGCTAAGGAAGTGCAGAAAGCCCAGCTCTTGCTGCACTTGTTCTAGGTCTTCAGTCTTTGAAGCTGCTGGGAGGAATAATGGGTGGAGCTCAACTTGTGAACTGCTGCACCTGGGAGTTGTAGAGGTTGGACAGATAGATAGCATGTGCTGTCACAGAGCAGGCACCCCTCAAGGAAGCACTATTTCATGCTAACTTTTTCTGAGATTGCCAAAACCGAGAGAGTGGTGTACAGTGTTCTCTGAGCCAGGCCTGGTGCTCCCTGCAGCCTGCTCCTCCGTGTCCCCGCTCCTGCCCCCAGGCTGTGGCTCGTCAGAGCCTTACAGAAGTGGAGGTGCCTGGTGGTCTGCTGTCCTCCCTTGGAGCCCTAACCCTAACCCTGACCCTTCTTTCTGGTCAGCCAACAGAACCCCTCCAGCAGCTCCCTGTTCCTGCCTGAGCACTGGGATGATGTCAGAATGAAGTCAAGTAGAAAGAGTTACTAAGTGATCTTGGGGACCCAGGACTGAAAGTGGGGGAACCCCTTAACAGTAGCAAGAACCCAGCTGAACTGCTGTGGACTGGCTGCCTTTGGTTAGATAGGGCTTCCTGGGTACTGCAGGAGCCATGCGTTGGCCAACTCCTAGGTGCAGGACCCAGAAGCATGCTGGAGTGTGGGCTGGGACTTGGTGACAGGGCACACTGGAGAGGCCAGCGGACATGTGCAGACAGGCCAAGGCACGGGGAAGGGGCCATGGGGACAGTGGCAAGGAGATGTGGCGGGCCGGCAGGGGTGCGGCAAGCCAGGGCTGAAGAGCGAGTCCCTGTAGGAAAGGCCTCTTCCCTCTGAAAAGGTAGGCAGCAAGATCTGCTGTAAGAGGCTCCCTCGGCGTCCACAGAGCATGGCGAGTGGCAGCCTCCTTCCTTCGGGCCCTCCTGCCTTGTCGCTTGCACACAGCACCCAAGGTGGGGCATGACCAGCCTGTCCCTGGGATTTTCTCCAATGCAGTCCTTAATTTGCACCTCAGGGTTTCCTAGCGCTTCTGCTATGCCTTTGCTTAGTCATAGATGAAACTGATCTATGGGAAAGCAGAAAAAGCTGTGCAACAACAGAAGGTGGCAGCAGTGCACTTGAGCAGCCTGGGTCCCAGCCGGGCATGAGATCATGCCCGTGGTGCTCCCAGCCAGGTGGCAGGATGCAAAGCCTTCCTTCTTCTAGGGTCAGAGATCCTGTAGACCAGGATCCACGTGGCAGACAGAGCCTAGGCTGGAGGTGAGCTGGCGCTGCCTTCACTATAAGCCCTGCCACTGCCGTGCCTGTCCCCATGCACCCATCTCTCCTCCTCTCCTGCCACACCCACTGTGTCTCCCTCTCCTTCATGAGGGGCCACAGGCAGAGTGTGACTCTCAGGCTAAGGCTGGAGAGTGTCACACAGTGAGTCACAGTCTGGCTGTGCACAGGACGGATGGGGGATGGGGGCAGGAGGCTCCCCAGATCCCGCCCTGGGCCTCCATCACCCTCCATCCCTGCTGGTGGCCTCGCAGCCTGGTCAGCCCTCTCCTAGCAGGTGCCCGGACATCTTGCTAGCCCGGTCCCATCACGGGCAGGTTACCGGGGTAGAGCAGCAGTGAGGCTGAGTGTGGACGAGGCTGGTGTCCTCCCCCACACTGCCCGCCCAGGCCCTCTGCCCCACCTGCATGACTGACAAAGCAGAGGCGGCTCTGGGGTGAGGAAAGTGCTCCCTCACCAGGTGTGTTTTCACCTGCTGGAGCAAATACTGCAGAGCTGATGGAGCCGGGGACACTTACAGGCATGCTGCTGGCCATCCTGACGGTCTGCAGGGATGGCGTGGGCCTGAGGGCCTGCGCCTGCACCCAGAGCCAGGGAGGAGAGCCACAGGGCAATCTGGGTGGCACCACAGCTACTGGCTCATGGGGTGGCGTCACTGCACTGAGTAGAATGACCAGTGGCCCAGGCGGCTCGGGCATCAGAGCGCAGCTGAGGGCCTAGATGCAGAAACGCTGTGTTAGGAGCAAGTAGCACCCCAAGAACAGCCAGTGACGCAGCCCTGTCTCTGCTCCCACAGATGCCGATCCACCAGAATCTCAAGGAGCTGCTGGCTGTCAGGGCTGAGCTGCAGAAGCGGGTGGAGGACCTGCAGCGGGAGGTGGCCACACGTGCCATCTCGTCATCGTCTGAGCGGGGATCCTCGCCTTCGCACTCAGCAACTCCTGTCCATACCTCGGTCTGATGGGCAAGCCACTATTTTGGGCCACCCTGCCACTCCACGTCTCCCTGGCGGCTCAGGACCTGGCCATGGCTGTTACAGCAAGGCTTCTGATCTGTCTCTTAGCAGCGGGCCCAGGGACCGTCCATGTGGCTGGGTGACAGCCCCCACCGTGGGCCAGTGCTTTCTGTCTCGTAAACAGCCCATTACCCCATCAGTGGCCATGCCTACCCTGCCACCCACCCTCCATCTCAGGCTTCGGGACATCTCGTGCCATTGCTGTCCAAGTTCCCCTCTGTCAAAAACAACCCTCACCAACCTCGGGGCTCCTCCTCTCGGCACTTTGCTGAGCCTTAAAGACTGATCTTAAGTGAAATGCTTGGGGAGAAACAGACGTCGCCACCCAGTCTCCAGTTCACTTCATGGAAGGGTCCACCTTACCAGTTCCCACTGTGTACATACAAGGTATTTTTTAAAGAGAGAAACAGGCCTTTATTTTCCTATGTCCTTTTTTATGTTTAAAATAGTCACCAGCAGAGGTGTCTACTTCCTGTACTATGAGAGGAAGTCTTTCTGCTGGCCCTGCTGACCTCCGGGGTACGTGTGACATGAGACTTTGGACACGGTCACCTCTGTGGCAGTGTCTCACGGTCCTCAGACTAGCTCTGGTACTTGCCTCCTGAGGTGGCCCTGTCCGTTGGTAGGCATGCTCAGTGTTGCCCTGCGGCAGGTAAACTGAGAACTCGGCAGCTTTGTGCAGGTGCCCGTCACCTGCTTGTGGGCCATCGGACCTTCGCAGAGGCCAGGCATCTGCCTCAAACCAGGGCTGCTGTTGCCTGTCCTGTGCCCAGGCAGCATGGTATTTCTCGTTTGCCACAGCCCCCTTGCCTCGGTTTACCTATGTGACTGCCTGTCCCTGTCTTAAAGTAGCTGCGCCATGGTGGTGGAAGAGCCCTGTGTGCTCCCGCCTTGGGGCCAGCCGGGCCTGTCCTCATGCTGCCACGCCTTCGTCCAGCCTGGGCAGTTGCGGGTTCCTTATTGCCACAATCTCCATGGGACTGGATTCCTGTGCACTCTTGGCTCCTGTGTGTGAGGCCCCCCGCCCCATGCTGGGCCCATCACTGCAGGTCACCGGGCTGCCGCCGCGCCACAAGGTCAGCTGCCTCAGAAGCTCACAGGAGTGACCAGGACATCTGCATCACCCTTGCCACCTCCGGGCAGGTCGGGTTCTAGGCACTACACAAATCCTACGTGTTATTTTTGAAAACAGATTCTGCAGAAAAGTTTTCTATAGTCCAATACATAGAGAGGAGATGTTTTTTCAACTTGAAACCTGATTCTTACAGAAAATGCCCCTTCCATAAACCACCAGAAGTATTTATTCAAGGTCACTTGGCAACCTAAAATCAATTGTTCATTTTTATCACGGGAGAATTTGTCTCCCAGTCACACTGCAATTGATACTAACTATTGCTTTAGGCTCCCAGCCCACCCCACAGATCACTTAGGAATGGGTGAACCGTCACCCATTGCTACCCTGACTTAACGGAGCCTTTTCCAGCTTTTCCTGCAAACATCATGCAGTCTGCCAGCTGCCCTGGGACTGTTCCATGCAGTGTGGACGGGGCTATGGCGTGCCAGACCCGAGAGGCCAGGGGCTTGCTCCCTGGCAAGGTCAGCCATGTGGCGCCCTCGCGCGGGTGGGGGGCTTTCTGCAGCGGGGTCCCAGAAACTCCCACTTGGTTTAAAGAAGCACAAGAGAGCACTGCCCTTTGTATGTTCCTACCACAGGACTGTTTCCAGACCCACGCAAAGGCTAGTTGTCTGAGCTCTTCTGTTTGTTTAAGTGTACTAGAATATAAAACCTGTACGGTTTGGGTTTTTAAAAACTGGTACAATATCGTATTTCCTCATCTGATGCACTGTCTTCCATCTGTAATTAAAATGATAATGTTTGCTCCCTAGTCTGCTGGTTGTCACTGTTTTTCAAGTGTTCCCATGGGGGAGATGAGTAATGACAAGGTAACACGATGACAGTTCACATGTGCAGAGTGCCTGTGTGTGACTTCACTTGCTAGATCTCACGCGTGACTTGTTTCAAGTCCCAAGTGTTGTGGCTGGAACAGGTAAGTGCTGATTTGCAAACCTGAAAGTCCCCAGCCTGTCCTGGAGGAAGTGCCAGAGGCCCGGGATAGGACATGCCCCCAAGAGGTGGCAACAGGTCCTCCTCTGCAGGGCGCCACGCTTTTTCCAGCCAAACTCCCAGCCCCGAGGACTGCCCTTCTCACACGGGCCTGCAGGGGTGCATCACAGGCCTCGAGAAAACCCTGCAGTTGTGGCCCCAGGCCACACTGCTGGTGAGCCCAGCAGGCAGACAAGTCCAGGGCCTTCTCAGTGGCAGGTCAGCTCAGTCCCAAACAGGCCCCTCCACAGGGCCACCACCAGTGACGGATGCCCGTGGCTGGAACCACTGCCCGGCCCTCCCCGCTCCCAGCCCGGGTGCCCCATGCAAGCCCCTGCAAGATGGGGCCGCTCCCAGGGCCCTGCTCCTCAGCTGTCCCTGCAAGAACTGCAGCCTTTGGGGACCCCTCTGGCAGCAGCTGAGCCACACATGGGAAGCTGCTGCAGGAGCGGAGGCCCCTAGGCAGGAGGCGCCCACAGACCATCGACCACAGAAGTCCGTTAGGTTCCGTTTTGTTTAATGCAGACACTGGACAGTTTACAGTTCACACGTGGACACAGCACAGACAAGGATGGACAGAGGTCAGAGGTTGGTCTCCAGTACGTCTTCCTTGCAGAGCTAGGCCTACCCCGCACCCGAGGACCCTTCCCCAGCAGGTGCCGCCCCCAGGCACCCTCAGTCCTCTTGTGCAGCCAAAGCTGCCAGTGTCCCCCCTGCTGGTGGCTGGCAGAGACAGGACCTTGCGGCTGGCCCTTCTAGTTCCCGCCCCCTCTCTTCCCTCCTGGGACAGGCCCATGCCAGCCAAGGAACCTTCAGGTAGACACAGTTAGGAGAGGAGCCCGCCAGGCTTGTGTCAGCCACAGCGCCCGAGCAAGTGTAAGGTGACAGCGGAAGAGGAGCCCCTGGGATGAGACTGCGAACAGGAGGCTAAGGGGCGGCCCGGGCCTGTCCAGGTGCTTGGAGCCAGTGCCCACAGGCCAAGTGATGGGTTTTATGCAGAAGGGCTTTATGCAGAAGGCACCGAGGTAGCTAAAGGAGAAAAAAGTGGGCTGCTTTTCACTGAAGTCAGTGCTACCCAGAAAACATTTTTGCAAAGAGCATTTATTTTACACACGGCTGCAGGCTTCCAAGGCCTCTGCCAGCGGACAGGTCTCACTGGAAGTGAGGCAGCCCCTGCCCCCGCCCCCCGCTATCTAGGTACCAACAGGCCCCAGCTGTGGAACCCCACGCAGCCACCTCCAGGCCAGCCCTGGCTGTCAGCTTTGCTGCAAAGCTGACCACACTGACCACCATCTGGCCACTCAGCTCCCTGGAGGATGGGGCTTCCTGGGCCACATGTCCCCACCTCATGGCATTGAAGCCCCTCCAGACCCACAGTCTGGGGTCTCAGTCCACCTGGAGAGACAGCAGCGCCCCAATGGCCTCCACCACTGGGGTTTTGAAAACCACAAACACACACGCACACACACACACTAGGCATGCAGGACACAGCACATGGGGCTGTTTGGATTTCATTGGTTTCCTTAAAAAAAAAAATGGGAGTTGCCTCATCCCAGCTTGGCTCTTCCGACAGGAAGGAGCCACCCTGGCCTGTGGTGCGTGGGGCCATCGTGCAGTCCGGAGTGGCCATGAGCAGTGACACATCCTGCATTCTCAAGTGCTTCTTGACACTGGAAATTGATCATTGGCACGTGGGTGCTCCTTCAAAGCCAGCTCTGCTCCAGCCCAAGACAGGTGGCACCGGGCCAGCCTGGGGGTCAGCACTAGGTCCCCAGCATACTTCATCAGGACTCAAGGACCACATAGGTGGCAGCGTTGGCATGTACACCAGCACCCCCCCACCCCCTTCACTTCTCAGCACAGGACAAGCGTGCATGAACACCACGCTCAGCCCCTGGGTCTGCTGCGTTTGCTACTCAAAGGAAGTTGTGGTATAGACCACAGACCCATGGAAAACTCATTTCCAGCGCAGAAGTGGCTCCACAGAACCACAACCAGCCAGCCCCAGGCCACAGAGGTGGGTGGCTTCAGACTTTTCCTGCACATTCCTGACCACAACGGGCAGAGCTCAATGAGGCTGGAACTCTCGCGCTTCAGGAACCTGGAAAGCCTCCCCTGGGGCAATTCAGGGGTTCAGCAATGGGAACCTGAAATTGGGAAGAAAACCCGGCAAGAAAACTGCCCAGGGCACACGGGAGCGCTCTTCCCTGGGCACCAGCTGAGTGGGTCACTGCAGGGCTCCGAGTGAATCAGTGTCCGCAGGGCCGCCTTGAGGGCTCTTGGAGCCAGTCCAGTGTGCAGGGGACTGCACTGCCCTGGGCACAGATCCGTCACCTAGCGCAGCACCGTCCCAGCGTCCTCTTGCCCACCCTGCCTGTCTCTGTCCCCAGGCTAAGGCCTAGCAGGCTGGCTCTGGACCGGGCAGGCAGATCTGAGGCTGGTGCTGGCTGCCTGCCAAGCGGGTCGAGTCAGCAAGGAGTCTCTTCACAGAACCACGCAGGGCGGACACGGTGCCCTGCACAGAGGGCAAAGGGACCACACTCACGAACACGCAAAGCTCGTCTGGAAAACTCAGAGCGACAAGAAGCCAATGACACGGGGAGAGCAGCGCAGCAGCTGAGGGGCCACGGGAAGTCGGAGCCGGGTCACAAGCGGTGGCACCCTCGCGCGTTTACTGCTGGCCGATCCTGGGGCTCAGATGCGGGTCGGCTCGGGCTGCGGCGGCTCCGCGGCCTGCGTTTGCAGCGATGAGTACTGGACTGCGGGGAGAGAGGAGCGGTCAGCGACAGCCGGGCTTGGCGGCATGCGGGGGCTCTGGGGGCCCAGGGGAGGCGGCGGCAGACAGCGGCTCTGCAAGGGGCTGCCCCTCCTCACCTGGAAAACGGGTCTCCCGCTGGGCCCTGCAGAGCTGCAACTCTTAAGACTGGTTTACATTTCTGATGGCCAGAGATGCTGACCATCTCTCATAGACTTATTGGCCACTTGGGTATTCTACTTTGGGGGTCTAATTTTTTTGAGTTCTTTATATATTCTAGATATTAATTAGTCTGTTGTCCGAGGAGTAGCTGGCAAACTTTTTTGCCATTTTGTAGGTTGTCTCTTCACTGTCGCGGGTTTCCTTTGCTGTACAGCTTTTTAATTTGATGTGATCCCATTTGTTAATTCTTGGTGTTACTTCCTGTGCAACTGGGGTTCTCTTAGAAAGTTCTTGCCTACACCTATGTCTTCAAGTGTTTTATCTCTTTTGGCTTCCAGCAGATTGTTTCTGATTTAACACTGAGTTGTTTGATGCGTTTTGGGTTTACTTTAGTGCTGGTGCGAGATGTGGGTCCAGCCTCGATCTCCCTCACTAGGACAGCCGGTTTTCCCTAGAGTGTGTCTTTGGCCTGCCTGTCAGGACCCCAGCTAGCGCGAAGTGCCTGCAGCTGTTTCTGGAGCCTTCGTTCTGCTCCACTGAGCTGCACGTCTGTTTTTGTGCCAGCTATGCTGTGTTTATTGCTGCACTTTTGCAGAATAACTTCCAGTCGGGGATTTTAAACTTGGAGGGGACAGGTAGGGCAGCTGGGGAAGGGGATGGGAAGTAAGGATCATGGAGATGTGACGTGGATGTCTACTGATTCCCCAAGCTGCATGTGATTAGTATGTGGCATCAAGATATGCCAACAACAGAAAAGAAAATAATGTTACAAGTTGTGACAGTGAAGCTACCCTGTGACTGGGGCTGCTTTAGCCCATCTGCAGCAGGACCACCAGGGGACTATTCTGAGTTGGGGTGTGGGGAACCCCTCCCCCACTTCCCAGCACAGGGCACCAACCCCCACAGCAACGGCTGCTGCCTGTGACTCTGGTCCCTGTGGGCACCACCCTGGCACCCTCGCCCATGTTCCCTTCTTCTTGTCTAATAATATCTCCCCTCAATTTTCTTGTCATCTTTTTTAGATTCCACATATCAGGGAGAACATGCCCTACTGGTCTTTCTGAGTCTAGTTTATCTTCTTCAACCTGATCTCCAGATCCATCCATTTTCCTGCACATGACAGGATTTTACTCTTCAGGGCTGGGGATTTAGCTCAGTGGTTAGACAACTTGCCTTGCAAGCGCAAAGCCCTGGGTTCAATTCCCAAAACAACAACAACAAAAAAAAGAGGTCAAAGATTTCAATCTTCTTCATGGCTGAGTAGTATTCCAAGGTATATCTAAACCCGTCATCTTTATCTGGTCATTGGTGCTGGGCACCTAGGCTGGTTCTGTATCTCGGTTACTGTGAACTGTGCACAATTGCCAGAATGACACCCATTCATCTGTACAGGCAATATATACTACTGAGAAAAGTGGTAAGAAATAAAACAATGAGGGAAAAAAAAGGGTGAGGGGCTGAGGCAGGAGGCACTTCCAGCCCCGTCTGTCCGAAGGCACCCAGGATGTACCCATTTCTTCCCAGGGAGTGGAGGTGCCCCAAGCTCCAGCTCAGATGGGCCAGAGGCAGAGGCTGGGCAGCACCAGTACCCCGAGCTCCCTCGTGGCCTCCCCGGGGTCCCTCACCTTGCGGCTCCTCACACACCACGGCCTCCAGGTTCTCCCCCTTCACGTAGTCCGCGTGGAGCCCCTCTGCAAGGGCGAGTGCACATTCAGCGGTGGGCAGTCTCAGCAGCGCCCTTTACCACCCACCCCTGTGCCCGGGCCACCTGGGTCCCTGATCTCAGTCAGGCTGTGCTGGCACTGCTCTGCCCGGGGGGGGGGGTCGACCCACTGTCACCAGAAGTAACAGTGTCATGCATCAAAAGGCCCTGTCACCCCACCCACACCTGTGCCACTGAAGATGGAAACTCCTCCTAGCAGATGGGACACGAGGGCACCTGTGGCGCAGGGCTGGGGAAGGAGAGGTAATGACAATGGAGGCAGGCAGGGAGGGGCAGATGGCAATGGAGTCACTGTGGAAACACCAGCATCCTCTTGCCCGCGGTGGCCTGCCTGGCAGCACCGCACAGGGCCAAGCAGCTTCTCCTGGCAGCAGGGGTGACCACCATCCCCAGCCAGGCTCATGGGGCCCACAGCTGCTCAGGCCTGGTGGTTATCAAGTGGGACCCTCCCGTTAGCCAGGGCCATCATCCACTTGGGGACCCGGAGGGGCCCAGCCCTGATGCTGCTCCTGGAGGGCCAGGACTCCGAGTCTCAGACCTGGGTGACCCTAGTTTTGAGTGAGCCGCCGCCCCAGCGGGCACCGGCACAGGCACTGTGCTATCCTGGGCCGCAGGGTCCTGTTTGCCCTGGTAGCTGCTAGCCAGGAGGGCAAGTCAGCAGGGGTGTCCCTGTGCCCGATGGGGGGCAGGGGTTGAAGGCCCCCCACCCCCGGCACTGCAGTCTGCCTCTTGCGCTCCTCAAGAGTGCCCACCATGGGGCTAAGTGTCCCCCACCCTGAGTCCACACCTACACATCCCTGACCCCACCGCTCTGGCCCTGGGCACCAAGGGTCTGGCGGGAAAGCTAAGGATGGTCGTGGTCACAGCCAGAATGAGTGTGCTGGGGAACGGATGGCGGGGAGCGATGACAAAGCGCGGCTAATGGAGGTGGGGGGTTGGTGTCTAAGACCAAAGCAGAGGGGACCCACGGGAGGCGCGGCGCGTGTTACCTTGACCTTCTGCTGCATCTGAGGGCAAGACACGGAGTTTAGAAGCCCGAGGGGACTCGGCCTGGCCACAGTGCTTCCGGGCTTTGCGAGAGCGCTGACCCCTGGCACCGAGGGCAGACGGGGAGCCGCGGGGCGCTGACGCGCGGGCCCCCTGGCGGCAGCAGAGGCCCCAGGCCTCGAGGGGCTGGGGGCGGGGCAGGTCTTCGCCCTCCATCCCCGGGGCCCTCCCCGACCTGCATGCAACGGCGCAGAAACGGGCCAGGCTGTCGCCCTGCGTCTTCCCAGGCCAGCCACCCCCCAGACACCCCAAGGACCCTTCTGATCCGAGCCTGGGCCAGATGCCAGGAACGCTGCGTGCATGGAAGACACCAGAGCGGTTCGGGGTTGGGGTGTGGCGCAGGGCTCCGGCGCGGGCAGCAGGGGGCGCTGTGGCCGCGCGCAGAAGCGGGCGGGAAGCCTGCGGGCAGGGGCCGGGGATTTAGGACCGGGAGTCGGGCGGGGTGGGGGCCAGCGAAGGCGAGCAGCCCCGGGACCAAGGAGGAAGCGGACCTTGGAGGTCCCTGGGTGCCAGGCTCCAGGACTACACCACGACCGCGAGGGCAGCAGGGACACGGAGAGGGCGCCCTTGGTGGGGGAAGTGAAGTGCGGGGACAGGCGGGCGGGAGGGAACGGGACAGGAAAAGCGGGGCTGGAGGGGGATGCGGGGCAGAGGGGGCAAAGGAGACAGGGGTCCCTAGGACCGGCTGGCTGCCCCGCCACCCTGGCTTGCACACCGCCACCTGTTTGCTGCAGGAGTCAGCGTGCAGGAAGCCAGCCTCTGACCCCCAGCCCTCGCACCTGCCCGCAGAGACCAGCGGGGGCAATCGGGGTGTTCACTTCCACGCCCGCGGGCCCCCACAGGACTCGCCCAACCCAGGCCTCTCTCACGAGATTTGTGCGGGTCAGCGAGGCAGCTGAGTGCCCCTGTCTGCCCAGCTGGCGTCTCCCTGGTCACCTGCCACCCCGGCCCTGCAAGGCTGAAGTGCGCGGAGTACGGAGCATGGTGTGGACTGTGGTTGCGGCTCCTGTAGGCCTCGGCCCCTGTCACTTCCTCTCCATGCCTACCCGCTCCACCTCCAAGTGGGGACACCCCCAGCACGACAAGTGCCTCAGTCAGGCCGTCCCAGAGGTGGTCAGCCATGGGGCCCTGCACCATCCTGGCCTCAGGAACAAGAAGCCCTCCCGCAGGCTCTCGGATGGGGGCTTTCCGGCTAGCTAGCGCCAGGCCCAGGGCGGCAGCACCTCTTCCCACCTCCCAGCACCACAGGAGCGGATGGTCAGCGAGACAGGGCGTGCAGGGGCGCCCCTGACGCGGGACTACTGGCTAGCAGGACCCGGGCGCGAGAGGATCTGGTCTGGACACTGGCGATTAATTGAGTTATTTGCTAAGTGGCATTTCAGTTACCGATCAGTCATCCGGATGTGGTGTCGGTCCCTAGTTAACCACCACCTTCGCCCCGGAGCCCAGGTCAGTCCGAAAGTGGCCTTTTCCCTCTGCTCCAGGTCTGGAGACCCAGAAGTTCATCTGAACCCGCCTTCCCCTCTTCCTGTCCTCTCTCTTCTTCACCCTCCCCTCCCCCTTCCTCAGGTCAGCAGAGGCAGGCTGCTCTCCCAGGAGGTGTGGAGAGAAGCCCCAGCCTCAGGCACAAAGCCCCAGGGTAGGGTGCCAACTCCTTTTCTCCCCACACAGAACTCCCCCCATGCCCTGTGGCCAGGCCTCCAGCAAGTGGGACAGCCGGGAGGACTCAGAGCGATGCAGCCCCCCAGCCAGGCTTCTGGGGAGTCTGGCAGGGTGCCCGGGTACTGCTGTGCACGGCCGTGTCCCCAGCTGGGTTGATAGCAGGTGTGACACCACCGGAGGGGACAGTCGGGCCTTCAGCCACCCACACTCAGCATCCTGGGACAGGAGGTGCCCGAGGACGCCCGACCCCAGTTGGATGCCACCTGAGAGGGCAGGGAGCACCAGTGACACGAGAAGGAGGAGGAGAGGGAGACAGGAGCACTTGCCAGCCAACAGGCCTCTGCTCATCCTCACAGCACCCTTGTGGGGCTCCCCGACGGGCTCTGGGGCATCTGAGACAGGGTCCTCCCCACTTTTTGTTATTTTTTTGAGACAGGGTCTCACTATGCAGTCCGGGCTGGCCTTGAACTTACTATGTAGCCCAGGCTGGCCTTGCACTCATAGTGACCCTCCTGCCTCAGCCTCCCCAGAAAGCACTGAGATGACAGGTACAGGACACCATGCCCAGTTTTGTCTCTGTAATTCTGCAATTTCCCCACCACTTTGCTGCTAGCCCTGGCTGCAGCTAAAGCCCAGCAGGTGCTGGGTGGGGGCAAAAGGCAGCTCTAGTCTACTCCTGCACTCTTACTCCTTAGGCTGGCTGACTCTCCTCAGTTTGTCTTTTTTTTTTTTTTTTTTTTGGTACCGGGAATTGAACTCAGGGCCTCATGCTTGCGAGGCAAACACTCTAAGCACTGAGCTAAATCCCCAGCCACTCTCCTCGGTTTGAACTGTAGGCTCAAGGGGGAAGAGAGGCCACCTGGTCTTGGGACTGCAGAACTGTGGTCCCTGGCTTTTGGGACAGTGCTCTGGGCTGTGTCCCCTGCCTTCTGCTCAGCAGGACAAGGAGTTGCTGAGCAGATTCCCCAGTGGCCCTGTTATGGTTTGTGTCTAGATGTCCCCCCAAAGCCTCATGTGGTAAGAGATAGCTGGATCTAGAGTGTGTGATTACTAAATTGATCCACTGATCGGTTTGGCATGGTTCTGCTGGGATCAAGGATGTGAAACTAAAATTAAGGGCGGGAGTGCTACCCGCCCTAAGGGCAGGTAGCCTAGATAAGATACAGGAAGAAGCTAACTAGCTGCTTGTTTGCATTGCTTATTTGCATACATTCCTTGCATTTCCTCCTTTGCTTTGCTGCCCGGTTGGCCACTGGTCGGCTGCAGGTCTGCCATGCCGGTCCGCCCTGCCTCTACCATGCCGCCCTGCCTCGGACCCAGCGGACTATAGACTGAAACCTCTACAGACTGTGAGCTAATAAACCTTTCTCCCCCTAACTTTGGGTGTCGGGTATTCTGTCCCAACAACGAGAGAAAAGTAACTAAAACAGGCCCCTTCCCTTGGGTGAAAGTGAGACTGAAGGCCACAGGGACATCCCAGGGTGCCCCTTGTTCTATGGGAAGGAGACATCCCACTGGTCACCGAGCAGTATCCCCACATGGCCTCTGGGAGCTGGGGCCTGGGAAGGTCAGGGTGGCCTGGCCCAATGTCACCCTGTCCCTCTGGATGTCCCAAGCCACTTAGGCCCAGCTGCCCTCCCCACCTGTGGGCACTTACGCTGGATGCTGAAGCAGAACTTCTTTTGCTGGTAGGAGATGTAACTTGACACGGCACCGATGAGGGCCATGGCCAGGGCGCTGGCCACACCGGCGATGGTGCCCGTCTCTGCAGACATGCCTGGGCGCAGGAGGACGGGGCGCAGGTTCAGGCCCGGGACCCAGGCTGCTCAGACTCTGCCTCCCCCAGCCCATGACCCAGTTCACAGGACAGGATCAAGGCCACATGTACCCACATCAGTGACACACTGCCTTTGGGGCTGCCAAGTGCTTCCGTTCTCCAAGACAGACTTCCTCTTTGGGAAGCACAAAGGCAGACACGACAGTGGTGCCATCCTCTCTGTGACTGAGGGTCCCCGAAAGGCCACTTGGCTGGGATCCAGATGTGAAGGCTACACCCCTAAATCCCTGTGGCCTCTGTTGCTAGCCTCAGGACTGTGGGAACCACATGCCTCCCAATAGCAACCTGGCACAAACACCCACCAGATCCAGGGTCATCACCGCCGCCATAGCCACCATCACCTGGAGGGCGACAAAAGCAGTTAGTATCCGCTGTGACCCCAGACCAGCCAATTTGGGGCCTGGCAAAGCAGATGATGCCAGGCTTCTGGGAGACTGTAACAAGGCCTGCTTTCTTTTGTTGTTGTTGTTATTTTGTTTTTGTTTTTTAAGACAAGGTCTCACTGTGCAGTTCAGGCTGACCTTGAACTCACTATGTAGCCTATGCTGGTCTCAAACTCACAGTGATCCTCCTGCCTCAGCCTCCCAAGTGCTAGGATCACAGGCATGCGCAACCACATTGGGCTACAAGGTCTGGTTCCCTGTGCCTGCTGCCAGCATCAGGGTGCTTACCGATGGGCCATGGGGAAGGGTCCTTGTGCAGCTGAGGCAGGAGGATCAATGGTTCGAGCCCAGTGTGGGCAATTCAGCAACTTAGCAAGACCCTGGCTCAAAGTTTTTAAAACATTCTGGAGATGTGGCACCCAGTATGAAGGCCCAGGTTCAAACCCCAGCACCCCCCCCCCAACACACAAAGTCTGTCAGGGGGAAATGAGGCGTCCTTGTTCCCACCTGGGGCTGAGTCCTTGACTTCGAAGCATATGCAAAGCTCCCCGAAGGCTAGGAAAGCTGTGCGCCAGCCCTTTTAGCAGCTGTAGTCACTGCTGCTGGAGAAGGCAGAGCCAGAAGCGGACTCTGACACTTCAGCAGTATGAGGTCAAGGCGCACTCGCCCGCCTGAGGCTGCTGTCAGAGGACGCCCTCCCAGGCTCCCCTGCTGAGCTGTTTTTTCACTAGACTTCCCAGGTTTGGACTCTGTCCAAGTGGCCCAAACTCTGCTTTCTGTAACTTCCAGGCAGAAGGCAGCTGGGCGTCCCCAGGTCTCAGCCCTTAGTAACAGTGGCTCCAAGGTCCCCGGTAACAGGGACAGTGGCCTGGGATTCTCCCAGCCTGTGGGCGAGTGTCCTGTGCGCTAGAGAACCATGGAAAGTAAGAAACCAGGCATCCTAAACCCTCTTCCCTCTAGTGGCACCACTGTACCGGAAGTCGGCCACATGTACAGGCCAAGGCCACAGCTTCATCCCTGTTTGGCTGCCAAGTGCTGTTCTTTCTCTCCTCTATAGCACACACACCAACAAAACATTGGTGTCAGCCGAGTGACAAGTCACTGGCCTCAAACGAGGCCATCCCATGCAGTGCCATCCATGAAAACGAGCTCCGAAGAAAAAGAATAAAGCCACAAAGCACAAGAAGACATTTCAGGACAATGTTTAAATTGTGACTGTAAATGTGATTCTAAAGCCAGAAACCTCAAATGGAAAAGACTATATCAAAGCCGAGCTTTGGCACTGAAAGTACAAGCAACAAAAGAAAAAAGGGATAAATCAAATTTTGTGAAAGTTAAAAACTTCCGTGTTTCAAAGGACATCATCCAGGGAAGGGAAAATATTGGCAAATTATATATCTGCTGGGAGGCTAGTGTTGATGGGTGGAGGGAGGGAGCGAAGGGGATGGAGCCAACTCCACACGAGGAATGAGAGCATCAGAGACCACACACGCACACGTATGAATAAAAAAAGAGAACGAGGGGCTGGGGATTTAGCTCAGTGGTTACAGTGCTTGCCTTGCAAGCACAAGGGCCTGAGTTCGAGCCCAAGCACCAA
>PVJO010024114.1:0-24927 GCA_004026905.1 Hystrix cristata
GTCTGTGATCTTGTAAAACAGCAAATACATATTTGGTCTTTACCTCCAGTTCCTCATATGAGCACCCCAGTAAGACTGGTAATTTCCAAACCAAGGATTGCCTGACGCAGAGCTTCTTGGGATTTCCCGGGGGCAGGGTGTCGATGTTCTAAGGAGATGAATCCTGGTGCCTCTTGGGATGGAGCTTGTCCTCAGAAAGAACACACCATGACTAGAAACTTGGAAATTTTAGCCCTACTCCCTCATCCTGTGGGAAAGGAGAAGGTGCGCTGCAAATTGAATTTAAAATCAGGCATTCCTGCTGTGATGGAACCTTCATAAAAATCCCTGAATTATGTGGATCAGAAGACCAGAGAGCTGCAGGGACGGTGAACACATCCATTGCTGGACATGTGGTGCACCTCAGATCCTCAGAAAACAGAGCTCCTGCTGGTGGGCTCCTTCCAACACCCCCTTCTTCACTTGGCTCATCATCTGTGTCCTTTTTCATCTCTGTGGTGGACTTACTGTGGTCAACTTGAGCCAGAACGCTCAGCTGGACTGAACTGATGTGGTTCTGGGCGTAGAGGATCCACCTGAGGATTGTTGCCCACACAACATAAAGGAGAACGGGAGCAGAAGATAGCTGTGGGCTGTTTCCCAGGAGAAGCTCTGCTGCAGCTGGTTCTTCTGAAAGGAACTCGGTTGTTATCATCACAGAAGGAGCTCTGGGCCTTGCTGTCTTTGAGGATGGCTGCTGTTGCTTCGGGGGAGTTCTGGTCGTCATCTCTGCTGCAAGCATCATATCCTGGTTCCAGTAAAGATTTCTTCAGCCATCATCTGCAGACTTGGATGTACACAGGATGGTGCCGTGGGCTCCCAGCCCTTGATTGGATCTCTTGGGTCTTCAGCTCATAGACAGACATTCTGCACTCTTTCTGCATTTGGCTTATGGGTGAGTGTTGTAACTTACAAACGTTCTGTATTAAATCTTCTCTCTTACAAACCATTGACTCTGGAAAGGAAACTAAGACAATCTCCTCTATTAGTAAGCAGATTAATATAAGGGTTTCCCTGAGTTCTGTGAAAGCTTCTTACAAGTTAATCCAACTGGAGAAAGAGATGGAGGGAGCTTCCCACGTGTTGACGAGTAGGACAGATATTGTGGGTAATCTGAAAATTTACTTTTTGTCTTTGGAGGCTGAAATTGGGCCCAGTGCCGTGGGACTGAGCCTTTACCTGGTAAACTGATTGTAACTGCAGGTAGAGTTTGAACTGAATTAAATTGTATGACACTGAGAGATTGCCTGCTGGAGAATTGATGTTTGGGGGGTAAAAAAATCCCACGTATCTGGTCAAAATCCAAAGTACATGGGATGTCGAAAGCATAGTAGGAAGAATTCATTATTATTATTATTATTATTATTATTGTATAGAACTTCTATTACAGAAGATTTCACTCATAACTACTGTATCTCCAATCTGATGCCTTTGTTTTGTACTATAGATTTTGGAGTGAAAAAGTTTACATCATACGTGATGGGTGACTAAAGGAAGGGTGGTGAGGAATTAAGCCTTGGATTATGAGGTTTCTGGCAGATTTTGGTGTGGGGAACATGTTTTGAAAAGCTTATTCCTAATTTCATCTTCACATGTCACATTTGGGAAGCAATCGACAGTGTTCGAATAAAAATTACAAAATTAAGGGAAACATTTGTGTTTATATAGTCCTACTTGTTTATTTTGTAGTGTTGTAGTTTCATGTGTTTCTGAGGTCATGTTAAAAAAAAAGTCTTTGCTAATACTATTGTCAAGGAGCTTTTCTGTTTCACTGAACAGGAATATGTATTCAGGGAAATTCTTGATATCATTAATTCAGAGAAAATTTGAGGGACAATCGAACCTTCCGAACCAATGTGTTATGTATCCTTCCAAGGCACTAGGAAAAACAAATGGCCTTTAGATATTCTATGAAGATAATTTTATTGTTAGTGGTAAATATTTTTAAAAAACTTAGAATTTATATTAAAATCTTATCATAAAATTAGATCATTAAAGATTTCATTGCTGATTTCTTCTCCCCTGTTTAATGTACTAAGTAGAGAAAGTAAGAATTTAACACGCACATTTAGTTTGTTCTGACCACAAGGCACACAGCACTTTCTTTCTGGCGATGTGCAAACGAGTATGCTCTACCCTTCTGACAGAGTTCCCCATTACGTAGGATCATACATCTGATAGTTAACATTATTTACACTTAATATATTGTAGAAACCATGCAATACACCAAGTGATCCTGTCTGTGTTCCTGCTGTTGATACATACAGCTTGGTAATTATGTTGAACGTATTTTATTACCTGGAAATTATGTTGGATAACTTGATTGGAATGGGGCAACAGTTTTAATAAATCTTCCTTAATGAACTGACTGTTAAGGGAATACAAACAGTATTTGTGCAGAACAAGTTCTCAGGCACTTTAAGCTGCTCTATCAAGTACCTGGTGACTGAGCCCAAGTGATCCGAGGTGAGTAACAGTAATTTCAGCAGCTCCTTGTCAGTAGCTGGCCATTGTCCCTCTCATGATCTAGATGGTGGCCAAGCAAAAATGATTGGCTTTTTTCTCTGTCATGGGGAACACCAGGTTGGCTTAGTCACTTTCTGGTCACTGGTACAAAATATGCATCCACAACTAAAAAGAGAAGAGGGTTATCTTGGCTTGCACTTTCAGTCCACCACTGGCTGGCTCCCAGGCAGACACAGGAGGGCGGAGAGGCCTGGCAGAGGGAGGCACGCTTGGCTCATGGCAGCCAGGAGGCAGTGCATGAAGTTAAGGACCCAGGGTCAAAGCACGTCTTCGCATCATGCCCTCAGTGCCCAAGTCCAGTGGGACCCCACCTTCTCGGTGCCCCATGACCCAGTCACCTTCCAAACACATTTTAGACCAAAAGGTAACACAAGTGAATTGCATTTGACTTCTTTCATTCTAAATATTCTGTGACCAGAGCATATTATATATGTACATGACACACATACACACACATGCACAGTAGTGTACATGCCTGTAGATCCACACACACATATAATTTAGTCACTTTCTGGATCTTATTAACAAGACCCATATACATTGTATCTCTTCATGTCCAGCATTTTTGCCAACATTTTGGGAATGCCCATTATAAACACTGCCATATTTAGTCTCTAAAGCACTGTAGGAAAGCATCACTCTGTTTACTCACGATGAATATCCCTCTTATCTTTCTGCTGCTACACTTTAATTTGTTAAAATTAACAATCAACACACATGCTGATAGGAGAGCATTTAGACAGTAATGACTTGCTAGTATTATATGTGTAATATGTAGGTAAACCTGAAATAGTGTTAAAAGACTATGTGGCTAACAACTGAAAATGAAGGGGAAAAGATAAGCCTTTGATGGATTGTAAATGGTACCAAAGAATGGTATCCAGTAGAGGAAGTAGGATCAGGGGAGGAGTTTCCATAAAAAATTAAGTGAGTGTGACAGATTTCCAATGGGAAGGACCCAGCAGAGAATTAAGAACTAATGATCTACCAGTGTGGTAGAAGAACCTGTGACAGCTCTGTATTGAGCACCTCTGTTTGATCAGACATAGGGAATGAGCTCAGTCCACATCTATACCTCACCTACAACTTCTTGGTGACTGAGTTTATCTTCTGATCTTTGAAGACACACACTATGTCAATGTGGCACACTTTGACCAGTGGCAGACACTTGAAATATGCTTTCTGGGTCTGCCACTCTAAGCACGTGATCTGTCAACTGCTGGTCTAGGGAGGGCAAGAGCAGACAGAGACTCGACCTAGATTTCTTAGCCAAGCACACACTCGGCTTGGGCTTCCTCACCAGAAAAGAAAAATTTTGTATCAACTCTCTAGCAATATCTATTCTTTTCCACATGGAAATTGGTACAAATAAAATAATAATGAATTTCTACTGTTGTATCAGTATCACTATTGGCACTAAAGTTGTGCTTCTTAAGTCTTAAGGGGAAAAGATATTACCAGGCTAACAAGGTAGATGACATTTGATCAGAAAAGTTTAGGAGGATGTAGGAGATAAAGCATATTTAAGAACACAGGAAAAAAGTGGTTTTTTTTTTAAATAGCATATATTGGAGAAAGTTCTAAAGTTAGAACGTATCCCAAAAATTATGTCTATAAGTTTGGATACATTTGAAATAGATATTCTCTTGTGTCCTTTGAAGTTTTATTTATTTTCTTATCATTTTTATCTTTTATTATTACATGTTTACATTACATAATGATTACATTCGGTGTGGAAAGAGTTGATGTGTGTACATAACAGATCTCGATTCATCCCCTCTCCTCCCCTCCCATCTCCCTTCCTCCATCTCTCGATCCCCTTCCCATTCGAAAAAAATCTCCCTACCTCCTATTATTTATCTTTTATTTTGTTCTGTTTTTACATTTTGGATACAATTAATAATAGCTAAGTCTTGGAAATATCCTATATGCCCATAACTAGATGAATGGCTAAAGAAAAGGCGGTATCTATAGACGATGGAGTACTACTCTGCCATAAAGCAAAAGAAACTTGAGTCATTTGCAAGTAATTTGATGCACCCTGACACCATAATATGGAGTAAAATAAATGACACAAGCTTAAATATCACATGGTTTCTCTTATATGAGGACTCCTTTGACATTTTAAAATTCTGAACAATTTAAAGAATGAGAAGTAAAAAGTAAAAATAATAGACTTCTAAGACTGCAGTGACACTGTTAGACATAGATGGTTTTAGTGAAAAGATTCTTGTCCTTGGTCACAAACTACAGTAAAGAAAGTTCCCAAAACTTTGTCAGTGAAAGCAACTAGGTAAATTATATCTGCAACAAGCAATGAGGAGATATGTTTACAAGATACCATTTGCCTTCAGAAATGGATAGTTCATACATGTTTGCACTGGCTGGGAAAATTTTAATTCAAAAGCAAAGATCAATATCTACAAGTACCCGTCACTTTGATACAATAATGCTCTTGACAAGACTGTTTTCTTGAGATCACTTAGCCCACTGCATAAAACAAAGCCGGAAGCCAAGTTCAGATTAAAGATGTGCCCTAGGAACTCAAATAACCGCCACACTCATCCTGTGAACTCCTTGAAAAGTGAGTCACAAACAAAAGATACTTTTCTGTGACAGCCCCAGTCATAATACCAAAATCAGCACAGCTCTCATGGGTAATGCCATATTCTCTGGTCAGTGGTTCAAAGATCTCACCTGCATGACTTTGAGAAGCAGACAGAGAAGGGAAATATGCTCTCCACGAGGAGAAGTAGGTTACCCTCCGTCCTGTCTCCAGCTTATGCTATCGCTGTGCCGCCCCTGAAATTCATTCCACCTCCTGCTTGTTCTTTCTGTCACTGCTTAGGTAACTCCTTCTCATGGGAGTCTGCTGTAGCTGTTTCTGGTGTTAATCACTATTTTAAACAATGCTGTGGCATTTAATAGCACATAAACAAGGAGCTTCCTTATGTATTGGCCTACAACAGAGCTGATGATGCACACACCAAATTCTGGGGTCTCCTTCTGCAGTCTCTCTCATCATTGTGAGCTCTGGGCAGCACAAGAGAATGGAAATGGTATAGGGAATTTCCACGGCTGGCTCAGGAAGACTTTTCAAATGTGACCATCGCTCTCTTTCCACTCCTTCCTTGTAACATTGCAAAGCTGTAAAGAGTTTACCTTGTAAACAGTTTACATGGTAAACTGTAAAACTGTAGCATTGAAACCCATTTGTTTAATATGGCTAAGAAAAAGAAGCTAAGAAAAAGCCTGGTTTTATAAATCATGACTGAGAGAAGAGCCATCTACAAATAAAAGGAGCCCTTTTTTTCCATACTGGATTTTACATGAGCAAAAAAATAAAACATGTTGTTTTATGCCATGGTGAATTTACAGTTTGTGATTTTAACTAGCATTTCCTTAAATGATACAAAATGTATTACTTTTAAGTAGAATTCATTTTATCAAAAAAATAAAACTAAAAACAATTAATTTTCTTTGTCTTGGTATGTGTGTGGTTAGGAGCATGGTGTCCTAACCATTAAGATGGGAAATTTAATTGTGCCCTAGAAAAATATTTGGTAAAAGGTACCTTTGTTTACTTGGAATATAAACAAGCGACCCGTGGAGACATGGCTCTGTGAAACTCCTTGGAAAGAATTAGCTTCTTTTACGTAACTTTAGAAAGAAAAGTAATGGACAAAAGCTTGTAGGTTTTCCAGCAAAGATCAAAGCAGATCAAGAGAAATCAGAGATCAAGAGACATATAGATTCAGAGAAAAAAGCTCTCCTGAACTCTGAGTAGTATGAAATAAGGATGAAAAGATATTAAGATACAAAGACTCAGTAAAAATTCTCCTTTGAACAAAATGTTCAACGTGGAGGTAAAATTCAGACTAAAGTATTACCTTTCTACCCAACTCTAATACTGGAAAGTTTAAGATAAATGTAAAAACATAGGAAGAAATGAGAAGTTGATCTCATTTCTCTCTACCAAAAGGTCTAAAACTTTAATTGTGTCTAATTGCTCCATCTTAGGAAATAGCAGAGAGTTGTAATGAAGATGCCAGTAAGTGTAGCAAATAGGAATGATCTTCAGTTGCAGTGAGAATGATGCAAATGGTAACGTTCATTCCTTCAACAGATGTGATGGGAAGATTTTTCATACAAGATGATGGCACAGAAGATATGCTTTTGTGCTCACCGATCCTAAAGTCCTCTGTCAGTAACGATTGTCTGATTGTACGTTGGATGGTATTTTCCAAGTTTATTTTGAGGAAACAGTCTCTGAGTGCCTCCCTGTGCCGAGTGTGAGGAGCGCAGAGACTGCTGTAGCCTTGCACTTGTGGCCAGGAATCTCCTGTTCAAGAAGGACATTGAACCACACCAATATCTGTCCCAAAAATACCCAGTAAGAATTGCCAGAGCACAAAAAGTATTAGGAGATCAAACATACCAAGAAAAAATAAGAGGCTTCAACGAAGTTTTGAAATTGAAGATTGGCTTTGGAGGACTTCTTATTCCTAGCAGTTTGGCAGAAGAAGACACCTTGAATCCTGTTTAGGAAAAAAAATTACCAAATTGTTCTATAGTGGAAACATACGTCCTACTCAAACCAACACCATCTATTTGTCAAAGACTACTTAATTACCGATGTGCATTTGAGAATTCCTAAAGAAACACTTACCAGAAAAAAAATCTGTGATGAAAATACCCCATAGGAGTTGCCACAGCACTAAAAATACTAATGAATTTTAGAAAATCTTAGAATATAAGAGAAAATGGAAATGTAACAAATGGGCATAATTTGCTAATGAAATAACTAAATTACAGCTAATGCACAGGATGGATTACCTGCGGGTATCCGCATTTTATGATTATCTATTTTTCTTTAGATAGCTTTTCTATGGATTCAGCCAATACATACTGTGAATTTTGACTTTCTGAAGTCATAATGGCACCACATCATTGTCTAATCCCTACAATATCTCTATGCAGAAAATAATGTTATCTCCTTTTCATAAAGCAAGATGAAGTATGCAGGGGATAAGAGACTTAGGGGTCAAACTGATGAGATTCGTCAGGATTTAGCACAGAACCTCATACTCTGAGGCGTATCTAATTTGAATTGTAGACAACAGAGTAGGGATGATGCTTTACATTGTCACTGAAGAAACCTTAAAAACTTTCCTCATTTCTATTTAACTTTGTCCTCAAATTATAAGGTGCAACCCTTGTGCTTTGATTGCCTAGATCGGTTCCAGAGTTTCTGTTCCAGAATGAGGATGGCTTGGGCCCAGCCCACAGGGATTCTTGTTGATTGAATGGTATATGGGCTCCTTATTTTTGTTGGTTTAGTTCATATCTCTCAGTGCTTAATACAATCCTTGAGACATGAGATCCTCCATAAATATGTGTTGAATCAACAAATGGATAAAAATGTATCTTACCGCCCAGGATATAATAAATATCATGGCAATGATAAAAAAAAAAAGGACAAAGAAAAGGATTGGAGAGACTACTCATTACTCAGCATTATAGATGTGAAAATGGGAAAAAATGGATTAGTAGAAAAATGAAGAAAAAAATCAGTGAAATTCTTGGCTCCCAGAAAGTTGAGATTAAAAAAAAAAAAAAAGTTGAGATTTTTGTATCTATCAGCTTCATGTGAAAATCATTTAAATTCATAAGCAAGCCTCATGAATTAGTCATTTCTAAAGGTACGTTTTCACATCAAGTTAGATTGCAATTGACATTAAGTTTCACTTGCTTTCCTTAACATAAAAATGGAATAAAACTGCCTTATAATCTGGTTGACCTTGACATTTATTCTGAAAAGTGATTTTTGCATTTTTAATTAAAGACATACACCTTAAGTTTCTTACATGTCACAATATTGGCCGTGAGCCGCCTTCTCCCCTCTGGAGCTAATCAGTAATAATGCATTAAGCACGAGCTTTGGGGTCAGGAGGCTTCGAGTCATTCTTCTGTTCCATATTACTTTGATGGCCGAAAGAAAGGCATTGGATCACACTGAATCTCTCCTTTCCCGTGTATTCAAATGAAGATTTCATTGTAGTAGTTGCTGTTACTACTACCCCAGAGAGTTGTTTTTAAAAGTTAAATTAAATTTTAAATATGGAATGATCTTTTAAATTAAAAAATACAATGAGTACAAATCATTTGAAGCACTGTCTAATAGGAAACCCTGTAATAATAATGGTTCTTAGAAATTTTTAAACACATCAAGTATTCCAAATCTAGATGTTGTGAGGTGATTATACTTATGTATTCTGGGGGTATGTTTTCATGCTGAAGATTCTAAATGTGTCAAAAATAATATATTGACCTAATCTGGGCCATTTCTTTGTCAAATTGTAATATTTATTGATTTCTAATATCTTGGGCACTATAAGGAGGCCTGGAGTTCAGACAGTTTGAAAGCTACTTCAAGGAAGAAAATATAAAATTCCCCGTAAAAATTAAGTACAAAAATTAATGTACCTTCAGAAAGAGAAAATAACAAATTTTAAAGTGTAAAAAGTGCATTAACAATTCGAAGTCAAAGCAAGAAAAGCAACATTTTTATTATCTACACAGCATATATCTAAAATATGTTTGTTATTTGCATCTTCTTTGATTGTTTCCAGTACTGGTAAAATTTTATTATTTCTTTTTTTAGGGATTCAACAAAATAAAAAGTAGCATTTTACCTAGCGTAGTTGATTGGCTTCTTTATGTTGATACTTATGAAAGGGTAGGTCATCTCAAATCATCGTGTAAATATTTAGAGTCCTAGAAGTTGTGCACACATTGTCAATTTTTGGAAAAAATTATTAGAAGTCATTTAAATACCTGAACTATATTTTTCATAAACTTTCTGCAAACTACCCTTTGGCTCTATGTATATCAAACTTTATTTCTACACAAAGAAGGAAAACTATGTTCACATAAAACCCTTATGTGAATGTACATTGCAGTTTTATTTGTAACAGCTAAAAAATTGAAAATAACACAAATATTCCTTAATAGGTGAAACAACTAAAATATATTGATAACACAGAATACCAGTCTGGCTTATAAATAAGGTACTTTATTTTTGTAGAATTCAGGTCTTGTGAATAAATTTTCTGCTATAAACTTGTGATACTGGTCTAAGAGCGAGCCTTTGAGCTTAATTTACAGCTATCAAGAAGGCCAGAATCCCAGAGAGACTACCTGAACTACAGAAGAGTGTGTTTACATTTCAAAGTAAAATATGCCTTCAGATCCTAGAGACGCCAAACCACAAACCCAGGAGCAGGAGAGACTGACTCACCCTTAGAGTGAGGTATTTATAGCACACAGGCTGGAGTGAAAACTCAGGAAATTTTCTTAATACCTTCAGACTATTAACTCTTGGGCAAAAATAAGCAGGCAATCTCATCTTGTGATAGACTCCAGAGGATGAGAAGGAAAGGAGGCAGAAATGTAGAAAGAGGAAGGTGAAGGCACCTGGGAGACAGGTGAGGCACGAAGGAGCAGGGCAAGGAGAACCAAGGCCGATGGGACTGAGGAAAGAGGCCCAGAGAAGGTTGACAGCAGTTGGAGATCTTTAAAGAAAGTTTAAAACTAGCATTCATAGCAATTTATTGACATGAAATTTACAAAGAGCTAAAAAAAAAAAAAATGAAGTTAAACTTTTATTTAAATTACTTGGAAAAGCAGAAGGGTTAGTTGGAAGTAGGAACCAAAACAAAGGCTATAGTTCCCAAGGGTAAAGAATAGATGTGATTAAAATAAAGATCTTATCAACATCCCTGATCAAGAGGCCAGAGAATAGTGACAGTTCCAAGTCCCATTTTAGGGTCACCACACAGAGCCCTGGCCTTTTATGGCTCCTAACTTATGTATCTTTTTCAATTGTGTTGTAACATTTTCTGTCTTTAATTCACACCTGAACTGAAGTAGAGGTAGCTAAAATTATGGGTAGAGATGTGTGCATCCAAGAAAGATTGGAAATTACATTTCATTTCTAAAAATGTCACTAGTTCATCATGGTTAGTTGGGATGACATTATAAGCAAATGAGTAAGCACAGGAGTGTGTCTTGTGCACTGACCTGAAACTTCTGTTATCTTCTCAGAGCTTTTCAATCCTCTGAAACGTGATTCTTGTAACTTATTACCAGTAAATGAGTTACCCTCTGGAGTTGGTATCACATTAGATATAAATAACTGACGACCAAGTTCTTCTATACCAAGTAGTCCTTAGACGGAATTCTTCTATTTCTGTTTTACTATAACTTTGTTCATGAACATTTTATTGAATGTTACTTAATACTCTTTTAGGAAGTAGAACAATGTTATTTATGAATGAATGAACAAACAAACAAAAAGCAATGGAAGGGTGTTACCGGACTTTGGGATCCCACAGGGATTTGTTTTATGTCCTTAGTGTCCTGAACAAAGAAGTGGGCACATGAAGAAAGGTAGTGAAGACTTACATTTATTAAAGTTAGGAAAAGAAGTATGCCTTACAAAGTGAGACCAGACCACTCAGCGAAGCGCACAGTGGCTGAAAGGTTAGTGGTGGGGGTCTTTTGAACCTCTTATTCTCTGGCCTGACATCAGGTCTATCTAAGCCATCCTATCAAAAACCTGCTTGATTTATGCCTGAAGAATTGAAGATAGCACTTTCTGATTGGTCCCTGGTGCAGGGCTTGAGAAACATGTTCTGCGCATGTGTCCTCATTATCTGTGATTGGCAGGTCACTCCCACTTGTCCAATTCCTTTGCCCTGCCCTCATCTCCTACGTCCTGGCTCTCCAACTACAAGTCATACATAGTGACACAAGCCTGTCGCTTGGTGTATGACACTGGATTATCATCTAAGCCTTAGGTCCTGAGGTCTGAGGACTCGTATTCCTGAAATCATGATAACGAAACAGATAATGACTAACAGTCGTCAGATTTTGATATCCCACCACTATATTTAAAAAAATACTTGATAATCTTCCAGGTTTAACAATAACCAAGTTGCTTCTCTTTGGTAACTCACTGCCTAGGCTCTTCTTTCTACATTCGCTTATTTTTTCCAAAGTCTTAACTCTCCCTCTTCCACAATCTCAAGGAGGGACAAAAATAACACGGATTTTCTTTTATTACATGGCTAGGAATGGGCCCTTTGTAAATGAAATGTGTAATAATTGTTTGTCTTTGGCCTTCTTTAAATAGCTTTCAGGTCGGTGAGGTGATGGATCACAATTGCTACCTGGCCAATTAGCATTCTAGATTTTCACAACAGCTTTAAAAGCCTTTAGGGGATTCTATTTCCATTTGTTGAAGCTATTTAAATAAAAGCCCTTTCTAACCTTTGACAACTCTGCCACAAAAGCAGGAAAATATGTTGTCTGTAAACATTGGGAAATAATAGATATAAACCTAAACAACCATGAGTGAGATTCATTGTCAGTAGTGACCAGGCCTGCTTTATTTCTAACAAACATCACAGTCTATCAAAGAAAGGAGGAAAAAAAACCACTGAAATTTAAAAGGTTCAGACATCATGCTTTGTGGCAAAGTCTTCCCAGGACAGCAGTCAACACGTTACATAGACAAGCAGACAATAGACAAGGACTGAGTCCTAGTTTGTCTTTGATTGATTTTTATAAGGCTTTCTTATAACTCAAAATATTCCTGGTTTCTTCAGGAACAAATCACATTTTTGGTTATAGCAATTTGAATTATTTGTATCCTTATCAATTTTAAGAAATGCAAAGAGAAATTAAGAACGCAAGGTGATCTGTTTCCCATCTCATACATACATCACTGTCACTGTGAGACTAGATTGGTGTGGAGGGAATAGGGGCAGGAAGATCAATAAAGAGCTATTCTGCAGGAGAAATATAATGAGAGCCAAAACTAAAGTGTCTGCTCTGGGAATGGAAAAAAATCTAATAAGAGGAAGAGAATTTTCTTCGTGTATTTCTTCTAAGAATTATATCTCCTCAGCCAGAATTTGACACATGGGCTCTTCTCCATGCACATTTAATGCATGAAGAAGCATAGGAAAGCATTTTAAAAATATAAATTTGGGGGGGACGGGATAGAGATGATTAAAGTTGGTGGGAAGCATATTGTGGTGTGAGATTTTTTGAGCTGCAGCGAAAGCAACTTGGGTGTGTTTGCTATTACTGAATCTTGAGGATGAAGGAAAGAGTGAGTAGTTTGCACAATTAAGATTCCATTTTTCACAAATTGACCCTGATTTTGGAGTTTTGATGTCTTTTATGACTCTTCTGTGTCCTCTCCCTACAGTATACTAGTAGAATCTGATATATACTACTTTAATCTTAAATTTTCCAGGATTTACTCCAAAAATGCTGATGGGTGGGTAGTATTCTAATAGGAAGATATAAAACTTGTAGGAAACCCCAGTATGAGCAGAAACCCTTTTATCCTGATTCCCAGGAACAGTCTCCTGTTTGTTCCTGATAACTTCTGGTCACTCGTATTTCTCATTTCCCAGGAGTGCAGACTCAGATATATTTTCTCCCTTCCAAACGAGGGACCAACATCTCCGTTGCATTCCTTGTGATATTTCAGGACAGTGCTTGAGATCCTGCAGATTTCAGGAAATATTTATTGATAAATTAGACCTACAGACTTTTGAAGTTCTCCTGAATTCCTTTGTTTCGACGAAGCATGCACATCTCGCTTTTGTTTGTAGGAGCGAACTCCAGCTGCAAAAGTGCGCCTACCATCTACCACATTACGACACCTACACTGCCATTGCCCTTGCTCAGGACGGCTTCATATCTGCCCTGGAGTGCTGATTAGTTTCCTAACTCCTCCTCTGTTGGACACTCATTTTCCTTCGGTCCACAGAGTAACACCCACATTGACCCTTACAAATGTTTGTTGCCTGGGGCCTCAGTGGTATCAAAATGCTACATCTTCCCATTTCATTCAGAGTAAATCCCAGTTCCTTGCAATAGGTTATAATGTGCCAGGTGATCTGGTCTATAATCTCCACGGTGACTTCTACCCCTCACCATCATTCTGCATGCACTGCACTCTGGACACAGTCTGAGCAAGGTATTAGTGGACCATCTTATTCTTATCTCCAAGAATGTTCTTCCTGCTTATATCTGTATGCCTTACTCTCATCTGCTTTAGTTTATTCTCAGCTGTCTTCTGAATGAAGCTATGACTCACTACTTTATTTACAATTGCATTCCTGTATTATACACACAACTCCCTATCTCTTCTCTCTGATTTATTTTTTCTCCAATCCTTGTATTACCTTGTAAAATACTACAATATTTCATGCTCAACCCAAACTCTCTGCAAATTCCAAATTTATATACACAAGAAAATACCTATTCAGCCTCATCTCTTTAATATCTAATGGACTTCTGAAACTAAACTCCTTAACTTCACTCAAAAATATGTACCCTATACTAGCTGCCCTTTTGGTTTTTGGCAATGTCTCTGAAACCTGTTCAAGGCAAACCTTCAAAGCCTTCTTTGTATTCTCTCTTTTCCTCATACCCCAGAAGCAATGCTACAAGAAATCCCACTGGCTTCACCACAAACCCATTCAGAATCTCACTCCTGAGGACATGCGATGTCCTTGTCCAAAGTACGCCCGTGTCTGATGTGGCTTACTCTGATCTTGCCTCCTTTTTTCTATACTTATTCTTCTATACCAGTGCTGATGAACCTACGACGTGCGAGCCACCCCGCCTGTCGCAGGTCAACCAAGTCACCCCAGCAGTGGAACATTGGCTTTTTTCTAACTAAAACCTCAGTATTTAAGTTTAATCAAAGTGTCGGCACTTTGCAATAAATATGTGGGTTTGGGGCTGCATTTTGGCGCTGGTCACTGCTGTATAGTATATCCTCAATGCAGCAATCTAAATATACTTTTGAAAATGTAATTCAGCCCATGTCATTATCAAGGAATCCATTTGATTCACAGCAAATTTCAAAGTATTTTGAAGGGTTCACAGGCTGTATTCTGGCTTTCTAGTACCCATCAGACTTCTTCCTCTACTACTTCTACATTCCACAGTCCTAGTTTTCCCCTTTGTTATTCCAAGAATCTGCCAGGCACACTCCACTCCTAGGGCCTTGCTTTCGTCTTCCCCTAGATATTTGCTTGACTAATTTTATTATATCCTTCAAGTGTTTCTTCAAATATCTAACCTAACTGTAGACTTAATATTGCAAATCACCTCCTCTTCCTAAAGCTGCACTATTTATACTTTCTTACACCTGAATTGTGTTCTAAAATATTTAATTTAGTGGAAGTCTCATAGACATTAAGATCTTTTGTTCATTGATACAATCCAATTTTGTAGAATAGTGCCTCAAAGCACCCATGTAATTTCCTTTTCTTTTCCTTTTCTTCCTTTCTTTTTATCACTTTTCTGTCTCTTCTTACTAAACTCTGGCCAATTGCACAATAACCAAGAGTGTAAATCATACGTGCTATGATCGTACGGTGGGGAGATTGTAGCTAAATATAAACTTCAACTACCCAGACAAAAATGCAATTCCTTGAGGGTAGAAATTCTTCCCACCTTCCTCACTGTTGTAGGCTCAGGTATTCAAACAGTTCCCAACACAGAGTAGGTGATTGATAAGTAAAGCAAATGACAGATGGAGTAAAAAGCTCAATTATAAAATATTAGAGAAAAATATCCCTCTGAGGTTGATGGCAGGGACTTTTAAATAGTACTGCCCATTATAGAGATGCCACAAAACATCTGAAGGTTTTCTTTCAAACCACATTTACTATCAGGGCAATTCTTAAGAAAAGTGTATGATTCACACTAGAGAGTGAAAATCATGAACCGTATATAAATTTCATTTCTTCATACTCACAGTCACTTCCTACCAACATAGGCAAACAGAAAAAGGAAGATTAAAAATCAAAATGCTTATAACTGAGCACACAAGGAGTGAAACCAAGGCGGATTCCCTGAGTGAGGACCAGGAGAAGCAGGCTAGAAAGGATGTTTATTGCATGCTGGTTCCTTGGCATATGCTAGTGTTTGCAAAGAGCACTATGCTTTTGATTGGCAGCCCATTAGATTTCCTGTCAAAAGCAAGATGTAGGTCCAGAGAAGACCTAGAAATGACAAGGGAAAACTACCAAAGAACAACAACAACAAAAATAATGATAATAATTACTATGTAGCACACACACAAGAAAAAGTTTCAACTGAAAACTGAAATTGAGTGTGTATATAAACTGAAAAGCAAGATCTCTAAGTTTGTCTGGTGCTTACTCATGAACAGACTTTGCTCAGGGAAACCGACGCTTCCCATCCCTGACAGGGCCCATCATGGTAAAACACTCTCCTGCCAGTTTCCGGTTCCACAGTGGTGCCAGGCCACAGCTGCTGCTACCAGGGACTCACTTCTACCTATTTTTTCAACAGCTGAAACTGAGGTATACCTTACTAGACCTCAGTAATTATGTGACATCTGAGAAAGCTCCCTCCCCTAGTTTTAGTTCAACCCTCACAGTACTCCTGTTGGCATTTCCTTCAACCTGATAAAATTCTGCATCCCACCCCCAGGAAGTCACACTCTAATTTTTGGCTCTAGAATTGCCTATTTTGAACATTTCTGATAAACAAAATCCTATAATTTATGGCATTTTTGTCTGACTTTTTTCATGTGGCGTATCTTTGAAGTCATTCATGCAGTGGCATGCACCAGTATTTCATTCATTTGCTTTGCTGAATAATATTGCATTTTATGGATGAACTAGATTGTGTTAATTCACAAGGTGATCTACGTGTGGGTGTGTTTAACTCTGACTACGAGAGTAATGCTGCTATGAACATTTGAATGAACAAACTGGACAAAATTCCCATGAAAACTCATATGCAGGTGGTGAGAAGAGTGGTACTGAGGAGAGGGAATCAGTAAATCGCACATCAGAAAATGGTTAAACTCAATGAGAATATGAAAAAATAGAATTGAGAAGAGTTTTCAGTAGTATGTAGGTTTGATTGGCAGGCAAATGGCAGTAAGTAACCCCATTAGTAACCTGATTAGTGAAAACCTTGAGTAGAAGTTAGACTTATAAACATGAAGGAAGTGAAACAGTTAAGAAGAAAATCTGTGGACTGTGAACAGCACACTCAGTTACAGAGATATGTTCCCTTTTTAAATAATCCCAGATCTCCCTCATTTAAGAGTAAGACTATACAATAGAAGGAAACAAAGCTTTTGTAAATATCGAACATATTCACTATACCACATAAAAAGTTCAGTGGAGATCTAACAGAGATTGAATGAACAAGAAATCGTGGAAATCATCACTGCTCTTGATTAGGGAAGAATTAGTTCAGAGACGATGCTAAATCCTTCCCCAGCCCAGGAGTATCCAGTCTCAGGTTTGTCCCTAGTGCCTCCAAACCAGAGAAAACTGGAAGATCAAAAAACAATTATGTACTAGTTTAAAAAGAAAATAAAAACAAGACAATTTCAGCTACTAAATACCATCTTTCAGCACATTTCAACTCCTTAAAAACAAAGACATGGTTAGAGACCCAAACCTGTTCCTGTAATTTCTCTCTTCTGGGGCAGTATTAAAATGAAAAAAGGAAGGAAAGAAGGGAGGAGGGAAGGAAGGAAGGGAGAAAGGGAGGGGAAAGAAAATAAAACACTATTTGTCTGTCATACGGTTTACTTATAATTTCCCTCCCTAATCCCCAATTATCTCTTTAGACTTATTAAATCCTTTAAAGGCTTTTGAAACAGTTGAGCAAAGAGAAACGTTTGTTTTTGAAGTACAGCAATTTTTTGTTCTCTCAAAGCACTAAAGATTGCCTCTAAATGGCTTGCGGCCTAATGATAAATACCTCTCACTGCCGCATCAATCCGTCCCTGCAATTGATCCTACGTAAATCTCTCCCTGCTAAACAATTCAAACTTCAAGGAGCAGAGTAAGCCTCCCACACACAGGCTAGTGTCCAGTTTATTTCATTTTATTTTTTTATTCTGAAACGATCCAATACCCACTTGATCCGTAGTTAAATCTTTTCCCAATCCATTGTCTGTCACTCTCCTGAGCAATTAACAGCCTCTTACTGTTGCAGTGGTTTAATTGAAGGGAATTCTCAGGGTAATTTGTGATTAAAATTTTCATTTATTACACTTTCCTTCAGTTTGGGCAGTTACGAGAGTTGTTTCTCGGATGTTGCTATTGAACCTGACTGAATGGCGAGGAGGTAATAGCAGTGCAAACTTCAGGCCTGATGGGAGAAACAAGCTTGCTTTCAAGGAATGGAACCAGCCAGCATGCACAAAATGTGGAGGGTAAAGGAGAAAAGAGGCATGTGATGCTTTTTAGGAGCTGGAATGTTCCTGCCGCTGTGGGGAAAATCAGGAAAGAGATCATGAAAAGCATATGCATTTAGCATGCGAATCGAGGGCAACTCATCAGGCTTTATTAATGGAGCGGAGCGGGAAGAGTGCGATAAAGTGAGGAGCTGAGGATGATTTCTACATGTGAGCTTTAGCAGCCGGATGGACAGTGATGCTCTTTACTGACAGTGTAGAAGACTGATTGAGAAGCGGATTTTAAATAATGCAGAGTAGCCATTTTCAGCTCACGAGCTTCTAATAATTTAGACAATAACTGAAATTCAGTTAGACCATCCACGTTATAAACTCAAACATTTGGCTAATGTAAAACAACATTAATTCATTGCCTTGGGTATGTGACTATGAAATACATTTGTCATTATAGCACTAATCTGAGAGGCAGTCGCAAGATAATTAGGATGACACTCAAACAAGGATTGCCTCTTTTCAGACTTTGCTACCCACCTCCAGGACCTTGAGCAAATTCTTAATCTTGTCATTCATCAATTTCTTCTTCGATAAATTAAGAATAGTGGGATTTGCTTCATTGGGAAGTACTAAACATTAATACCAACAACTTCAGAATGTTGACTGATGTAAAAGACATATTCAAAAATATTATTGTACGGTAAGAAATTCCTTACCGTATGCACATCTCTTAAGTGCGACAGGTGAGTATTACAAACAGTGCACCTTGTGGGTGTATGTATAGCCTCTATTTCTTCCTAGGAAGTGCCAAAGAGATTTACTCCCTGCTCATCCTGTGACAGTTTCTGTGGCCAGCTTCTCTACACAACCTCCTCATTTAATTCTAAAAAGCTTTAGTACAGAACATTTCCCGAGTGCTAATAAGAAATGTTTATACCTCATTACTTTATTTGATAACGTTAATCCTATGAAAATTGTTTTCATAATCCCTGTTTCACCAGCAAAGACACTGAAGGCTCTGGAGAGTACAAGATGGACCCAAACAGAGCCACAACCACTATGTGGTTTGAGAAGACCCTGAGTTCAAGCAAACTTGGCCTTTAACCACAGCGTGAGGCCACATCCGGCTAATTCGAGACTCCCATATCACATACAGCAGTGGAAAACTGTTGTGTTCTCAGGGCAGTGGAGTACTTATTGATCTTATCAGAATGGCAGCACCATCTTCCTGGGACACCGCCCCGCCCACACCCGTCACATCTACTCCTTCACTGAGGCAAGATTTACTCCAGCACTTCATCCATCTTTCCTGTGACAGAATTCTCTGCCGTAGCTCTGGGATCCCACGGGCTGGTCTCTTGGTCACTCACTTCATCTCTCCTGAAAGGATCGTGTGGCTTCACCTACTGAGAGGCTTTTTCATACATCTCAGCTCTAAAACTAGCATTCAGGACCCGCAGCCTTCTTTAGAGATGGTCTCCTAGAAGTCAGAACCCCACATTTCCTGGGCTCCAACAGAATCGATAAATTTCATTCGTATAGCAAAACTAAAGTCTGGGAAAGCTATTACTGGCAAAGCCCTACAGGTCAATTCAGTTTTCTTTCCTTTCTTCCCTCCTTCCTTCCTTCCTTCCTTGCTTGCTTCCTTCCTTCCTTCCTCGTTCCTTTTCTCTCTCTCTCTCTCAGTCTCTCTGTCTCTGTCTCTCTCCCTGTCGCTCTCTCTGTCTCCCCTCCTTTCTCTCTCCCTCTCCGTCTCTCTCTGTTTCTTTATTTTCTGCAAGTTTTTGATAACATATAGTTTTAGGTCACTACAAATTGTCAAGACTCAATTAACCTAACTGCTCATTTTCCTGGAGGAAGAATAACAAAGTACATAGTGTGTGCCACCCTGAGCTTTGTTTTCCTTCCTCTTTGCCTCCACACACACATACCTTGAACGAATAAAGGAGCTTTACAATCCACCTAGAAGGTAGAATAAAATTATGAAAACATACTCCCTATTCTTTAGTAAAATGCTTAAATACTGGAGAAATTTTAACAATTGTCAAATGAGGAACACAAATGGGCAATGTTGGTCCTGGCGGAAGAGAATAGAAAAAAGAAAATAAACAATATGGCTGTTAAAAAGCATGTCTTAGTGTTCAAACGAGGGTGTTAACACAGGTTGGTACCAAAGATGGAGAGATGATGAAGAAGGATACAAGAAGTTCTGAGGTGAAGAGGGTTAGGATGACATGTAGATTTTGAAGCTATATGCCATACAAGAATATCATCGTAAAATCTAGAGAAGGCAGCATCACTCCCAAATTACACACTGTAAAAGGTAGAACACAGAAATCGGGGCGCATGACACATGATTTGAGTAAAGGTTGGGAAGCATTGCTTTAGAAAATCTATGTCCTCAACTTATTAAATGGACATAAAAGTAAATCACTGATTAAAAGTTGCCATAGAGTACAATTTCCTCCTCATAATAGGGAAGTGATAAATTGCTCCACGGTGTCCTTTTGATAAATTATTCTTTTTTATAGAAATAAAAAGGAATAAAGAATAAAAGGCATGATTGTTTAAAATCCTTTTATCCTAAACTAGTGCCCCATGCTGCCTGCACTTAGATGACGAATGATTGCTGATTATATGAATAAAGTCCATTGAACCAAAAAAAAAGGCAATTATGTCAGACACACATATTTAACATAGGTCTTATTGAAGAACTTGGTTCTCAATCAAGTCAGGTGATTTCCTGTCATTATCAGGAAATCTGGAAGTTCATTTCTTTGTTTTTTTTATTTAGTTTTTTTAAGGGTAAGAGTGCAACATAGCAAAGTATTGTAATTTACACATAAGACTGTTTTTTTTTTATTTTTATTGCTACATGTTTGCAGTACATAATGTTCACACTTCTCTTGGGGAGATGGTACATTCACAAAACACATTTTAATTCCTTTTCCATCTCCTTTTCCCTCTCCCCATCCCCCCATCTCCTGGAACTCTTCCCATTTGCAAAAATCTATTTCCTGTTGTCTATCTCTTATTTTGTCCTTATTTTCATATAAGAGAAACCATGCAATATTTAAGCACGTGTATCTGATTTATTCCACTTAATATTGTGGTCTCAAGGTGTACCATCTTCCCACCGCGGCTCAAGTTTATGCATTTATACGGCATGTAGTACTCCGTTGTGTATAAGGCCACATTTCTTTATAGATTCATTTGTCGGTGCATATAGAGGCTGCTTAAGAGTAGATGTGACTACTGGGGCTTGAATTTTGGTACTGAGTTTGGCTGCTCAGTCATTTTGGTGAAGCAGATTCAGCTTCTTTCTCTTAGTTTCTTGTATGTATTGTGCAGATATTAGCAATAAATGTACAAGCTGCTTTCATAGATGAATTCAACTAATGCAAATAAAATACTTACTCTCGTATCTAAACAGATGAAGCTCCGAATACATATTAACAGTCATCTTCCTCTGCCGTCTTTTCTCCTTCACTGGAACATTTCATTACAGCTTTTAGAACTTTCAGGACCGTGTATCTTGTCTTCTCTATGACAGCGACATCATCTCTTGAGATCCACTTGAGGGCTTGAATTATTAATCCATAATTTACTAGCTGGAGGAGAAAGGAAAACTCATGTAACCTCTATCATTCATTTTCTTCATTTGCAGAGGTTTTTTGAGAAGTACTTGTAAGTGACCTGCAAATTACTGCTAAATCTCAAGGAGACACACTTTTACCTTTTTTTTAGTCTTCTTTCCTTAACTACTGCTGTTATAATGACAAAAATGTTTAGTATTTTGAAATAAACTTAGAAAATTCCAAAGTGGCCTATCTTTATTCGTCAATATTTGGTTTTATGAAGTAATATGGCCTTCAATGATCACATAAAATCCTATTATTTTCATGTAATATAAATTAACGTCTCTCTTTTTTAAAAAATGAGACTAGCTTGAGTGTGCTCCTTGTAAATAATATTGTTTATGGCAAATATGAATAACCTGCACTTTTCCAGTAAGACTCCAATGATTGGATATATATTCAGATTTGACATAAGCTTCCACAATTTTAGTAAAATATAATTTCAGTTAATTAGGGAACAATGTATACATCAGGTACCAGCTCTTACGTAAAACATTGGTGGTGTTGTGTGGAGGAGATGGTGGTAAATAATTCTGAAATGAATAGAAGCTTCTCAGAAATGATGCAAAAATGCTCAGCATATTTGTCTGCCAGAGAATTGGAAATCAAAACAACACCGAGGTTCTACTTTACTCCAGTAAGAATGACTATTATAAAATACTCAAAAACAGCAAATCTTGGTGATGTCGTAGGGAAAAGGGAACACTTCTGCATTGCTGGGCAGAAGGTAAACTAGTATAACCCTTACGAAATCGGTATGGCAACTCCTCAAAAAAATTAAAAGTAGAAATCTCATTGGACCCAGCTACACCCCTTTGCGTGTTTTCCTGAAAAACCTAAAGTCATTATGCTGCAGTGATACATACACACCCGTGTTTATGTTAGCACAACTCATGACAGCTAAATCATGGGGGCAGCCTACAGGTCCAGCAACAGATGAATGAATTAAAAATGGGCTATATATACATGATGGAGTGCAAATCAGACATAAATAAGAATAAATCTGAGTTATTTGTGAGAGAACACATGGATCTTTAGAACATAATTTGAAGTGAAACAAGTCATGCATAGAAGGTTAAATATCATACAGGTTTTATGTATGAGAAGCTCAACATAAAAATGATTTAAAGACCAAATTAAAGGACATACATTAACAACTAGAAAGGTGGACTCTGTATGTATAGGAAGGGGAAGGGGAAAAAGGGAAATCAAGAGGTATACAGGGAAAAAATGACCTATATGTTATATATTGATACTCCAAGCTGACTGTAATAACTATGTATCACACATACACAAATAAAAATATTTAAAAAGAGGATGCAAAACTATAGTTATATAAATTAACAATATCTATTATACAATATGGTGATGATAATAATAGCAATGTATCATATTCTAGAAAACTCACTAAGAGTATATTTCAAGTCTTTTAACAAGGAAAGATAATTATGTGAGATAATAAATATATTACTTTTATGGTTTACAGTCGTTTCTGCATCTTCTAGCCTGTTCCATTGGTCCTCAGGTCTGTCTTCGTGCCAGTACCATGCTGTTTGTATCACAGTAGTTTTAAGGACAAAGAGGTATAATAGATATTATGTAAAAAAAAAATACCATAGCATTCAAAATAGAGGAGAACTAGATAGGGAGAAGAGAAAAAGAAAAGAAAGGAGAAAGAGAAAAATGGAAAAATGTAAATAAACCTGCTGCAAATAGGGAAAGGGGAATGGAAGGGAGGGGTGAGGAAGAGGGGGGAAAACCAAGATTTATCATGTATGAGTACAAAATAACCATGTTGAATATGATCATTATGTATACAATGTACCAATACGTGCTCTTGGTAAAAAAAATAATTAATGAAAAAAATAAAATTTGGGAATATTTCGCTTTTGAATGCTCCCTACTCATCGACTAGCTGTCTCTTATCTCTTTTGCCCCTTTTCCATCATCTTTGAATAATTTGTCTTCTCTTAGTTTTTAAAAAAAAGTCACTGTTGTCATGAGGTGAATCTCTCTTGTGTCATATTATCATCCTTCTTGTTCTTACGGATCAAACCTAGGGGCTCATGAACGTTCAACAAATATTGTACCCCAACCCTTCAAATACATATTTTCGAGACAGGGTTTCCTAGGTTGTTCGGCTGACCTCAAAATTGTGATTCTCCTGCCTCAGTCTCCAGAATAGCTGAGATTACAAGTGAGCACCAACACGTCCTACCTTTATTATCATTCTTTAACCTAAATTTTCATTAAATTTCATCGTAATGCCTTTGGCTGGTTGGATTCTCTTCTTTCATGTTTGTTCTTTCTTTTACTTTTTTTATAATCTCTTTGTTTTGTTGTGTTTTAAAAAAATTATATTGCTTTCAGAAGTTATTGGTTTATTTTTCTAATGGGTACAACACAAAATATGTTCTGCAGTAATTCATGGTGTTTTCTTTATTTCTCCTTTAGGGTTGTTGTTTGGTAAAAGTAAATGTAATTTAAAATGATGTGTTTTGGTGTGCAGCAGATGGTTTGTTGGGAAAAAAAGGTTTTCCTGTTAATTTCTTTCTTGTAACGTGTCTCACCAAAAATAGAATATAAAGTTTAAAGGTGGAAAAATTGAAACATATTTGCAAAAGCTATAAAACTTCATACCAGAACAGCAACACACATCTTTTTTAAAAGGAGTACTTTTTATTTTAACAGGCAAGTCACAAGTGGTGTGGGCATATTTTATTCATTCTCCAAATGGCTGTTTTGATGAATTATAGATGTCAGTTTTCTCAAATGCACTAAAGAAACTTCTTACAAGCATCTTTCAGCTAAGGCACATGCGTGGTCCCAACCCCAGGAGTTCTGGTGGGCTTGCTGAGAAACCTAACAGAACACTGCTTTAACATGATGTCTTCATGGTCAATACCACTAGGAGAAATAAAGTTTCAAGAGCAAAACTCTGAGTCCCAAATGTACGGGACTTGATATATAAGATACTTTCAAGTTTAGCTTGATCTTTCATAAATATGTACAAATGCAATCATGACTAAAGGGCTCGGGTTATATTTCTCCCTGTGTTCTAATTGCTAAGCAATCCCTGAGTAGGTGATATTTTAGAACACACTCACGTTACAAGGCTTTAACATATTTTAGGGCCTCCATTCAATGAAAGTGAAAATAATGCTCCTTAAATTTTGGAGCACTTCTGGTTTTCATGAACCATTAATGCACTCTTGTAGAAACTGTTTTAATTAAGAAGCAAGAGCCGCGACAACTATTAGTTCTGCTGCTTGCTTATGATAGCTGAAAGAGTTCTATTACAGCATCCAAGTCTTTTCCTGAGTCTGAGAAATGCTCTTGATTGCACAGCCAACACGTTCAGGGCAACTACCCACAGGAACTTAGCTGAACTGTAAGGGTTACGGGTCTAGGCTGGAAAAAAGTGGATGGTTACCACTGAAGGAC
>PVJO010024115.1:0-24918 GCA_004026905.1 Hystrix cristata
GGGGGCCAAGCCAGCGCAAATCCCTACCGGAAGCGACCTGACCTGCAAGCTCAAGCCTCCTGCCCACGATGGAGTCCGGAGCTCGCTTTTTTTTTTTTTAAACCCTAGATCAGTCTATATTTTCTGATAATAGCATAACTATCCTTTCTGTCTTTTGATTTCCATTTTCTTGGAGTATTATTTTTCTACCCTCTTTTATAAAAGCCCATGTATGTTCGCAAAGCTGAAATGAATCTTTTCTAGGCAGCAGACATTTGGGTCTTACTTTTTAAATCCTTTCAAACATAGTGCCTTTTGGTTGGATAATGTAGTCCATTTGTATTTAATTATTGATAGCAAGGATTTACTATTGCCATTTTCTTAATTGTGCTCTGAATGTGTGTTGTTCCTTTCTTACCCTCTTTGGGGATCCCTTTGTGATTTGTTGATTTTTTCATGGTGATATGCTTTGACCTCTTCTTTGTATCTTCTCTGTATATACTGCAGGATTGTTGTCGTTGTTGTTGTTGTTTTGTTTATTTGGTTGTCATGAAGCTTATATTATAGCAGTTTGTTTTAAACTAAAATCAACTTAATTTTGATTGCATGCAAACTCTTTCCTTTCACGCTTCCCATTTTATATTATTGATGTCACAATTTAAATTTTTATATTGTGTACCCTTTAACAAGTTATTATAGCTATAATTTACAGGCTATATTTTTGTCTTTAACTTTTATACTAGACTTAAAAATGATTTATGCTCTATCATTACAGTTAGAGTACTCTGAAATTTACTCTCTGCTCACCTTTACCAGTGAATTTTTATTCCAGTATATATTTCACATTGCTAATTAGCATCCTTTCATTTGAACTTGGAGACCTCTTCTTAGCATTTCTTGTAAAGCAGGTCTGATGATGAACTTCTCAGGCTTTTGTTTGGGCAGAACTTCTGTTTACTTCTAAAGGGTGGATTGACTGGTATATTCTTAGTTGGGAGTTTTTTCTCTTGGCACTTTCAACACATTCCCCTCTCCACATTGGCAAGGTTGCTGCTGGGACTCTTTGGACAGGTTGGTGGGCAGTCCCCTTTACCTTGCTGCTCTCGAGATGCATTCTGTTTTTGATGTTCAATGATTTATTTATAACATGTCAAAGTTAGTGAAAATTTCTTTGTGCTCAACCCATTTGTAGTTCTTTGGGCTTCATGCAACTGGATGTTCCCTTTCCCATGCCTAACTTGGGAAATTTTCTGACATTATTTTATGAAATAAGCTTACTCCCCCTTTCTTTGTTCCTTCCGAGACTTCTGAATTGCATGCGTTGGTTTGCTTGATCGTGTCCCATACGTCTTGCTGGCTCTCTTCACTTGTTTTTCTGATTTTCCCCCTCTGGTGGATCATTTCAAGTGATTGTGCTCTTGGTTGCTGATTTTTCTCTCTGACTGAGCCTGCTATTGAAGAATCTCTATTTAATTTTTTAGTTCAGCACAGTATATTTCAGGGCTAGAGCTTCTATTTTGTTTGGTCTTGTGGTTTCTATCTCTTTGGTGATCCTCTACTTTTGTTCATATATTATTTTTCTGATTCGAATTGCCCGTTTTGTGTTCTGTAGCTCACTGAGCTTCTTAAATACAGATATGAGGAGTTATTTTTCAGGCAATTCTTTGATCTCTCTTTCCTTGCAGTCAACTACTGGTTGACTTTTGATCATTTAATATTTTCTTGATTTGCTGTGTTCCTTGAACCTTTGTTTTGGGGTCTTTCATTTCAAGATCATTCACTTCTTCCAGTCTTTAATAACTGGAAATGGAACCCTTTCCGAGTGAGCTGAGAGAGATATTCCACAGTTTGTTCAGGCATTTTCTTTGGCTGTGTTTGCTCTACTCCTTGGTGCTCTTCAGAGGAGAAGTCTTAGAGTTTTATGCTTTGTTTCACTCCTGCAAAGCCAAGTGAAGAGAGCTTCATTTTATATCCTCACTGCAGCGCCCTGAAGTGTTTGTTGTTACACACTATCTCCCAGAGCAGCAGAATCAAGCTGGCTTCTGTGGTCCCTACTTCCTGTTGACATTCATGTGCTGGCTATGGAAGCACACATGCTCCATGCACAAAGATGTGCAGGGCACTGCCTAGGGTGGGACGCGTTGGGTTCTGGAGGTGTGCATCACCTGATTGGGGTTTCTGGAAGCACTTGTGAGATGTGGTCAGAACTTGTGGGGTCCATAAGATGGTTGGCAAGACCCATGTCTGGCTGTTGAGAACTACACATCTGTTGCTGTATACTTCTGCCCTCTTTCTCTCCTCCTGCCTGTCTCCAGGTGATTCACCTGTGCTATATCTCATTGTTTTAGGTGGAGCAAGGTACAAATGGGCCTCTTAGGCCATGTCTCGTAAGCCTGGGGATGGATGCAGGCACACCTTGCATTCTCATTTTCCCTCCTGGGAGACATTGCAGGTAGAGGGGGGCTCTGTCAGAATAGGGCTGTGCTGCCTTGGTCATGGGGTGAGTGGGTAAGGTGAAATTGCTCTCACCATTTTCTGTGCTCTAGGATGTATTTGCTTCACCTGGATGTTGGAACCTCTCAGCTAGACTAGGATTCCCATTCTCATCTATGGATGGTTGCCAAAATTGGTGTTTCTCTGAATGTCTGTAGGGGTATGAGAACCTTCTATTGCCCAAGGTCTGGCTGGAGTTGTATTTTTGCTGAGATGGACATTTATAGGAACTGATGAAGACCTCAGAAGTGTGCAGGGGAAGAGGGGAAACTGGGAAAAACAAAACTTGAGCCAGGCAAAGAAATACATCATAAGGATTTAAAAACTGTGTTTTTCTTTTAGCGTATGATTTAACATTTTCTCAATCTTCCCTATAAATCTTCCATAAAAGGCAATACTTGAATTGGGCATGATGGTGCACACCTGCAATTCCAGCACTCTGGGAGGCTGAGGCAGGAGGATTGAAAGTTTGATCCCAGCCTGGGCAACTTAACGACTTAAAGAGATCCTCTTTCAAAATAAAAGAAAAAAAAATTAAGAAGAACCGAGATGTAGCCCAGTGCTGAGGCTCTGGGTTCATTGCAGTTAAAAAAAAAAAAATAAAGAAAGAAAGAAAAAAGAAAAGAATGAAGGAAAAATCAATAGTTGTTACTGAAGTATGTCTTGGTGATCTTTCTGAAATCCTGAGGCAGAGCACACATTACAGCTTCAAGAGTAGGAGCCAGGGCTCCCTGAGGGGGCTTGCCACCTCCATAACATCTGGAAGCAAGGCCGCCCTGCAGCGCTGTCCCCTCTAGGCAGCCCTCCCTGATGGGCTGCAGAGAGCTGAAGATGCTTTTCTTAGTTTTGTAGGCACTTGGCTTGTTGGAGGAGGCACTTTAAGTCTGTGGTCTGGGATTCTCAACTCATGCATCTGGTCTGCCCACTAGACTATGGGTAAGTTGAGGGCAAGGGCTTCTTTGCTCTTGTATCCACAGCATTGGTATTTGCTAGGCCTAGAAGTGGTGCCCAATAAATAGTGAAAATTATTTTTCACATTGATTTCAACACCTGGACCTTTGCTGTAGGTGCTGACAGAATATATTAACATTATCCTAATGTGTAGCATGGAAGGGACCATACAATGCAGATTGCAATCTTCCTGGTTGAGTCTTCTGGCGCCGGAATCTGTTGGTTAAGGCTTTCTGTGGTTTCACATTTTGCTTATGAGTCTAGTAAGATGTTCACTTCTCTCTGTAGCAGCATGGAGCAGTGTTTTTCTTGGCTGCTGTAGTACTCCATTGTGTGTCTTGGCTGCTAACCTTTTAACTTCATTTGGGAATTAGGCCTGGGGATGTTCAGACCAAGATGGGGTTAGAACCGGGTCAGCCTCTCTCTTGAAATAGCCATGAAAAACCCCCAAGTACAATAACCATGAAGAATGTTTTAGGACCCAGTGGAACAACTAAGAGAGAGAAATGAATCTTAGCTATAAGAAGAATGAAAAGGAGGAGGGTGACACTGTGTATTCAGTAGAATGATACCACTTTGTTGAAATGGGAGAGTTTGTGTGTGTGTGTGTGTGTGTGTGTGTGTGTGTGTGTGTGTGTATAACATGGGGATAGAGCTTCCCTTCCAGGGTGCAGCTTCTGAGAGTGCTGTAATTGGTTCATGCTCCAGCATACCACCTAGTTTCTCCAAGGTTGACTGGAGGCTTTCCCTGATTCTGCTGTTTCCCTACCACTGTTTGGTGAGTGAAATTACCGTGGGAGGGTCGAAGTAAAGCGCAGAGACTAGAGTTCAGGGCTTTGGTACCAGACAGATTAGGGACATGACGTCTGAGTGAAGAGTCGCCTTCGAGTTAAAAAGCAATGAACATTTCACAGTGGACATTTCTGTTGAGGGGAAACATCACCGAGTGTGACATCAAGACACATACTATTAATAGTAAGTCCACTTTCCAGCTACACGTCTCAATGCTGTGGCCTTATGTCAGTTACTTAGCCTCAGTGAGTTCCCGTTTGTTCATCTATAAAATGGGGAAATGACACCTTTCTGGGACTATTGTGGGATCGATGGAGTAATGATGTGTAGCGCAGAAAGTGCTCAGTAAAGTGAGGAGATGGTAACGGTGGGGGAGGGAAGTGGTGACTGTCTGACAGATAGCCATGTTCTAGCCATAGTTTTTATTTTGTCTTTTCCCCCTGGGAACACAGTTCTGGCATACGTCATGGTGACAAAGTGCTCACTTGAGAAACATTTTCCAGGCTCCCTTGCAGTTAGCTGTGAGCATGTTAGTATTTCTGGACACACTGTGGCTGAAATTGTTGAGTAGAAGATTCTGAGACTCCTTAAAAGAGGGATAGTCCATTTGTCTTTCCCTCCTTCCCTCGTCCTGTGGCCTGGTATTTGGTGGTGATGGCAAGTGCTCCAGCACCCATTTCAACTGTGAGGTGACTTTTCAAAGGAAAACCACATTCTCAGGATGATAGAAAAGACAGAGAGGTGGGTGGATAGAGAAGACTAATTTTTTTATTTGAGTTGGAGTACTTTATCAGAATTTTTTTCAGGTGAAAAAATTTCTAAGTTTTAAGGGTCTTTTCTTTTTTTGAATGGGGGCCTTGCCATGTCACCCAGGCTGATCTTGAACTCTTGGACTTAATTGATTCTCCTGCCTCAGCCTCCTTGGCTACAGGTTTTTAAAAACTGTTTTCATTTTTATTTTATCTCTGGGCAAACAATTCTAGTTGGCAGTGGCAATGAAGGTGGTTTCCTTTTGGTTTTCAAGAGACTTGTGTTAAATTGCAGAAATTTCCAAGGGTTACCTTGTGGGTGGTTGAGATTTCCAACTGGGCTAGGGTGCTGGCGCAACTTCTGAAGAACCAGAGTATCAGGTAAACACCTGGTGGGCCAGGGACCGGTGTGCTGGGGAAAAATGGTGGCGCTGAGAAGGGGGACCCGGGTCATCCCAAGAACCTCAAACAGCAGCCTGACCTCAGGCTCTCACCTACCTCCAGGCTGCACAGGACTTATTACATGGTCTGGCTCATAGTAATTTTCTAAGTATTGTTTGTTTATTTCCACTGACTTACTAAAACAGGCGGAGGAAGAACCTATCCCTTGGTAATCAAAATGTAAGTGCAAATAATTTTTCTTGTCTAGGTTTACACGGTTTGACAAGCAAAGCGCTCATTGTTGCTTTCCTAGAACTGCCACCTGCTTAGCCCTCTGACCTCCCCCTCTCCCATTTGTGCTCCTGAGTAGGCTGCTGGCTGTATATCTCCAGGCTGTGGGGACATGGGAGGGAGAGGGGCACACGGGGCTTCAGCTTCATTCCAGCGCACCCTGGCCTGTCCTGGCCCATCACCGAGTGGATGGCTTTCCTTTCCCCTTGGGATGTTATGCTAAACACAGTTATATGCAGCATTTCACAACACAGCTGACAATTTATGTGCTGCTGGAATGGAGAAGGAGGAGAACTGGGCTGAATTTCAGTGTACTCTCAGAAGACCTTGTACTTTCTCATTCCTTTGAGGAATCCGGGGCTGGTTCTAGGAGGGAGCGTGTTAACTGGTTACCTGGCGGATTGCTTAAAAACCTGTCTGCCTGTAGAATGATGTGTAGGGAGGACACGTCGTCCCTCCAGGGTGGCCTGTTGGTGGCGGTGGCATGTTTGGTGGGGAGTGGACCAAGGTCAGCACCGGACTGTCACCTCACAATGCCTGATGGAATTGTGCACTTACCGTGTGTGATCACTGTTGTAACTCTCTGAGTTGAGATTTATTTTTATCAGTGAGAGATAACAGTGCTATCTCACCGGACACTGAGGGCAAAATGAGATGAACCATAGAGAGCACTGTGGATGGTCCTGGTCACGGTGGGGTGCCAGCAGTGTGCCCCCTTCCTTTCTTACACAGAAGGACCACACTTTGTTCCTGTCAGCCTGTGTGAAAAATTTTCTTTTTAAACCTCCAATAGTGACAAAGGGGGTCCTTCCATTATATTATTAAAGAAGCACCTCTTCAATATCCAGCTTTATCACAGACAAGGTTCATTTTGGAAATAGGTGTGTGTGTGTACACGTATGTGTATTTGTGTAAGTTCAAATATCTTCCAGTTTCTGTTTTCCAATATCAATCATTTAAAAACACCATCACCACACTATAATCTCTTTAAATGAGGCCTCCTCTTTTGCCTCCTGCGATCCGGCCTTTTCCTTGTACCCCTGGAGCTGTGTCTCCTTCCCTCACCCTGTTACCACAAAGCTTATCCCCTACTCAGATCATCCAGATTGCTCCAAATCTCACCTCTTAGAGGTGCGAGATTCAGGAATCTCAGAGTCTCTTTCTCCCTACCAAGAATGAAATGCTGTCACATGACCTCCTAGAAAGAAATCTGGGCTATTTTTTCTCCTTTGGGTCCCTTGAAGAGTCTTTCTCTTTGGGTAGCATGTAAATGCTAGTCCAGAAAAAAAACATTCCTCCTTTTGGAGGCCGTCCTCCAAATAGACCCTCTTCTTACTCTCAACCCCGTTTCTCACCCTCTTCTTAGGCCCAAGAGGGCTTGACTGCTTTGTGACCTTGGATTTGGGTTTCACGTTGCTTTCTTTTCTGTCCTCGGCCTCCTTTGGCGCCTCCCTCACCTCTGCAGCTGTGTCTCCCCACCGCCAGCCGATCAGGGTTTCAGTACCACTTGGTGACCCCGCGGCTGTCCTTCAGGCCCAAGACAGGCGAGGAATTTGGGCAGATCCAGTCTGCCGCAGCCCCAGAGGACCTGATTTCTTCTCCCAAACCCCAGGCTGAGCCCGGAGGAGGCAGAGGCCTGGCAGAGGGGGTCATGGGCTGGCTTGTGTTCACGAATCGGGAGTTTCCTACATAAGATGCTTCCCTTTGGCCCGGGCAAAGTTGGTGCCCACTCAGGTTTCTTCCCACGGCTGCTTTGCCGCAGTTAGCACCGAGCAGATAGCACCGACAGCCCCCCGTGCTCAGTTCCAGGCTGCAATCTGGTTCATGGTGGGAGCTGGAGTCCATGTGCTTGCTCCACGGTCCCGGGTGAAAGCCAAGTCACCGCTGGCTGGCTGGTTTCATGAGACCTGTCCTGGCTCATCTGGGGCAGCTCTGACGCTCCTGTTGGGGTTGGTTTTGTTTTCTGCTGTCCCGGAATCCAGGCGGTGCCTGCGCTCCTTTGTCTGACTGGGCGGTTCCCTGGTACACACCCACCAAGGAGGCTCTTTGTAGCCCAGCCTTGCGGCATTCCTTTTCCCAGAGCCTGTGCCTTGTTCCTGCCCTCCCTGCTGCTCCTCGCCTGGCTGGTTTCACTTCTCCAGGCTCAGTCTGATCACCAGGCCACCTCTGCATAGCGACGGATACAGATCTGGGAAATATTTTACAGATGGGACTTCCGAGCTCCTCCTGATCACACTTACTTTATGTATCTAATTTATTTTCTGGGAATTTCTGGTGAGGGATGGGCAGATACGTTTATCCCCAATTCGGTAAAATCTTTAGGAAGTTACAGAAATTTTCTCAAGGCAGCATGGGGTTATGTAGATGCATAAGCTGCGTTTATTCCAGGAAACCGTGCCCTAACCAATCAACTGACTCAGCAATCAATCAGTTGGATAATGGAGATTTACTGAGCTTCTCTGATGGGCTTAGCCATGTATTAAGGGCCCTGATGAACAAGGAACAAGGCTTGGACCCTGCTTTGAGGGAATTTACAAACCATTTGAGAAGATGAATGCTCACGTCCCTGTAGAGCCACCCCTCGGGTAGTGGTTAATTGATCACTGTTCCCCTGCCCCTGTGTATGTATGTGTGTGTGCATGCGTGTGTGTGTGTGTGTGTGTGTGTGTGTGTGTGTGTGGTGGTGAGGGGTAGGCACACCTTCCATGGGGAGAAGTGGTGCAGTACAGGAAGCCAGCTTGGTTTCAGGATGGGAGGGACCAGGGTCGAACCCCATTTCCACCTCACATTAGCTACAGGGCTTTGTGTTCCTCATCTCTGGGCACAACTGCACCTGCATACAAGGTGGCAGAGGGCTGGCAGGGGAAGGCAAGGCCGGCTGCCCACCTTTAAGTTGCAGTCCTAGCACAGGTGATGAGACAAAAGAGCAGATGAAGACATCTTCCTTACGTGTTGGCCCCGGAATGGATGAAGGGGCGCCTATGACGCTGAACATATGCCCCGCCAGACTAGATACAGCGCAGGGATTTATGGCTCCTTGGTGTGAGATTTGAATTAACAGTGATTGCGTGTGTGGAGTTCCTGCCACATTTCAGAAAGCAAGCAGACAATTGCCTGCCTGCACCAGTGCCACGCTAGCTCTTTAAAACCATGCTTCGGATTACCTGTCCCATGACCAGGCCCGATTATGCATTGCTTTTTATTAAGACAAAAGTGAGGTTCTAAGAAAGAAAATAGATTTCTCAAGGTCAGACACTAATAAGTTAGTGAAGCTCAGATGCCGGCCCACGGCTCAGACACCATCTCTAGTTTTGCATAATTTATCTCATCTTTATGTTGTTTCCCCATTTGCAGATTAGAAAACTGAGACCCAGCAAAGCTGGGGAGTTCAGAACGAACCTAGCCAGAGCTGGGAAGCAAATTTGATGTATTTGATTCTGAAGTCTGAGGCCATTCCTGTCCACAAGTTTGAGGAGCTGTGGGGACAATTTTGGATGTAAAAGAAATGTCTGGTGTGCATAAAAAAATCCAGTCTAGCAGTTGAAACTGTTGCGACTTCCCCTTGTACAAAACAACCCTAATATACTCTAAACTAGTATTTCCGAAGTGCACTGTGAACACAAGTTACCAAGAAATCTTGCAAAAGTGTAGATTTGGATCCTAACAAGCTGATGTGAATAGCAAGCATCTAAGTCAGGTTTTGCAACTGATACATTGTTCATACTTTGAGCCAGATAGTTCTTTGTTGGGCTTAGCAGCATCTATGGTCTCTTCTCAGTAGGTGTCAGTAACACCATCCCTCTTGTGACAAACAAAAATGTCTCCTGATAGTGCCACCTGTTCTCTAGGGGGACAAAGCCTGCTCTTCTAAGAACTGCGAATCTGAACCAGCGGTTCTCAAACTTGTCTGCACATTGCATCCTCCCAGGGACTTCCAAACCGCTGGTGCGTGGGGTCTGCCAGACAGATTGTGGTCTGCTTGGCCTGGAATGCAGCCTGGGCTGGGAACACTTCAGAAGCTTGCCCAAATGATTCTAATGTGCAGACAAGTTTGGCAACCTCTGGTCTAACCTCAAACGCTGGGCCAGTCAGCCTCTCATCTCCTCCAGCTTTCTGGAAACTGCCAAGCCTAACACTCAGAGCTGCCTGTGGCCGACCAGACACCTGGTTCTGAGGAAGGAAGCTCCCTTTCTGGGAATCACTCACTGCACAGAGGGGCCGGCACTAGGCTAGCTCCAGTCCCCCAGGAAGGAAGAACAGGAGCAATTTGCACAGGACTGGAATATATTTAGTCCCCATCCATCACGCTGTCTGGGGCTGCTCTACAGCCAGAGCAGTATTTGTTTCCACCTCCGCGAGTCCCGTTTTGAGTTGGTGATCTCTCACAGAAAGGCTACTGCCATGTCTTGAGTCCCTCCTCTATGCGTTTATTATACTGTCTGCTGGGGCATGCTGTGAATGTGGACAAAACAAACCCACACGCAGATCCTTGGGCAGGAGTTGCTTGTGAAACATTCACTTTGTCAGATGAGTTTCTGCTTCTAAAGAAATTAGCAGAGAAGAGCTCAATCTTCAGAGCCATTATTCCCGCTACCTTTTGCCTGGCACCTACTTTTGCTTTCTCTTCCTTGGTTGTATAGGAGAGAAGAGAATGAGTTGTGGTGATGAAAGAGGAATAAACACTCATTAGGAAACACACATTTTTGGGTGGCAGCCTGGTGCAGCAATATTAATGGTCCTTGTGGACAAGTAGTCTGGGACAGGTTCTAAGGTCTGCTTTGCTTTGAAGGTGGCTAGCAAGTTCCCTAAATGCCTTGAGCCTCAGTTTCCTTTTTTGTAAACAGAAAGAACTATAAACACCTCCAGGGTTGTCATGAAGATCACAGTAAAGTTCAATGTTTACTGAGCACTACATTATGCATAAGGAACAGCATTAACTCAGTTACTACTAGTCCCGACACAACCCAAAACATTGGTCTTATCATCATCGCTCCCATTTTACATCTGGGGGAATTAAGGCTGAGAGAGGACAAGTGATTTTCCCGAGCTCACACAAGAAGCAGGATTCTGGATTGTGATTTTAAGAATTTAAATGCCAGTAGTTACTAACAAAGTACTGGGGACGGTTGTAGCGTCATACAAATGGTCCTGTTCCCCTTTCTATGCAACGCATTTATTCTCTTGATTACCAACACTATCAGTGTGTCGGAGAAAGGTAAAGGAGGTGGGTTTAGAAGAAGGATAAATAATGTATCTTTTGGACAGTAGTATCAAACACCTGAAGAATCTAACCTGGTGGAGGAGGTGACCTGCTGTTAGACACGGAACCCGCAGGCATGCAGGAAGCTGCAACAAGAAGTTACAAAACAGGGATTCAGGCTAAGCGTGAATTGCCTGTGCAGAGAGGCAGGTGACGGCCATAGAGCAAAGGGGCTTGGCCTGGCCGTCAGGCGCTGTTCTCAGTTCTAGAGGGCCCAGAGGGCTCGATCCGCATTGCCAGGTAGTTCAAAAGCGCGTTTCTCAGTCAAGTACCTGTGTTTTCACTGACATCTTTTGTCTAAGCCTAGACTAATAAACTTGAAGATGTCGTCTAATTTGTATTGTAGTTGAGTTCCTCTGTCTGCTCCACCAACAGATAAGCTAAAGCACGTTAAAGTGGCCACAGCAGCCACTCCTGGGGCTCGAATATGCACAAAGTACTTTACAGCACGATTTGCAGGAATCGCACAATCTCTGCTCACAGTCACCTAGTGAGATGGGTCCTGGACTTGCTTTTCTCTTATAGATGAGGAAATGGGGTGCAGAGAGATTATCTAATTTGCTAAACATGCCATGCTCAGTATGAGAATTTGAGTTCTAAAACCAAAGGCATCCTGAAGCTGGGGCAGAACCGGCTGCTGAGGGCCCGGAGTGATCCACAGGTGGGTTAACGGGCCTGGCCACTGCTGGCCAAGGCCCTGGGGCTGCTCCACGGGGTGGTTCTGACTGGGTCTCCATGTGTCTCAGTGCATCCCACCTCTGCCTGGAGACAGATTTCCCATCCCGAAGCACGACAGCCTCTCCTAAGTGTAATTGTCGCCGGCTCCGTGATAAAAAGGATTGCCATAGCTTTCCCAGCATGTGGAAGATGAGATAGTGTCACATGTAATAAAGCACAGAAAGGCCGTAATATCCCAGGTTCTTTCAGTGCAGTGAAACGATCTCAGATCCGCTCCCATTTTGCATCTATCGGGATATGATGTGGAGGGAAGATTCGGTGGCTGTAACTTAGCAGGTTGCCTTGAGTCTTGTCAGGGGAGCTTGAGAGCAGACGCCTCATGGCATCCCGAGTCCTCCTCCAGTCAGCAACACTCTGGGGTCCTCTTCTCTGCTCAGACTGAGCATAGCCGGGCTCTCTTCCCAGCCCTCGAGGGCTGCACGGTTTTTCCCCGGAGCCTCAGGTGGAAGGAGTGTTCGGACTCTGCCCTGCATCCTGGGTGCTCTCTGTCCCTCACCTTGCTGTGTCCCCTTCCCAGGGGACCAAGGTCACTCACTCACAATTGTGCCTTGGGAAAAATTACTCTCCAAGGGGCAAATTATTTGGCATCCCTGACTCTCTCCCAATCCCCAGTGGAAATTAAAAGGTCCGTTCCTTCAACTGAAAATTTTCTTATGTCTCATGTATTGGGTGTTTTAGGGCCAAGCATCGGCGATGTGACAGTGAGCAGATCAACACTGTCCCCACCTTCTCAGTGTAGAAAATCTCATGGGCCAAAAAGTTTGGACTGGGTGACTCCCCATGCGGGCGTCCCTCATCTACCCACACCATCGTACAGGCATTATCATATCCACTTCAGGGATGATGGGATGAAACCAGAGGTGCAAAGTGACTTTCGCAACCTCTTATAGCAAATAAGATGTAGAACTCAAACTCAAATTCAGTTCTGTAGGTTTCCAACACACACAGTTTCCCCAGGTTTCTGATCTTCTAGCTCAAGGGATGGGAATTGTTACATCTTGTACTAGATGTCCTCCCAAAGCCTCAGGCACTCCTAGGTGAGGAGGTGGCTGGGTCTACGGTGTGTGAAAATGGATTAAGCCTGTGTGATAACTATAGTCCAGCGACTGGTTTAGCATAAATTTGGGCGTGGATAATAGAAAGGCCCACCTGTGTATGGGCAGCACTAACCAATAGGGTCATAGCCTGAATGGAATAAAAGGGAAAGGGAGACGCAATGCTGCTGCTTTCTGCCTCCTGCCTGCCATGCTATGGATTGTTTCTCCTCTGCTGTGCCAGCCTGCTTTGGAGCCAGCCGACTATGGACTGAAACCTCTACGAACTGTGAGCCAAATAAACCCTCCTTTAACTGGTGGGTGTTGGGTGTTTTGTTCCACCAACGAGAAAGTAACTAAGAGAAGAACTGCTGTGGGATGCCTCCCAGAACCTGGGGCACCTAAGGATGTTTCCTGTGTTCATTCTCACACCAACCACCTGCACTGTGTGGATGAAGCACTCTGATTCAGCAAGGCCAGGGGCTTCTTTGGGGTCACTCCTGGCAGGAGTAGGTAGGGACACAGTGCTCTCTTCTCAGAATTTTCCAGAGCTCAATGAGCCTTCAACTTCCTTAGCCCGGGTTCCTTGGGTCTGTAAAGAGCTTAGCATCAGCCATTGCAAGCTGTTCACTTCTCTGTTTTTTTTTTTTAATCTTCCTGTGTCTCAGTCATCCAACCTCAAAACCTCATGTGTTCTAATGCAATTAACTGCTTCCTCTCTCACCCAGTACATAGTAAGTGCTCAGTAAACATTGATTAAATAAATAAATTCATACTAATGGTTATCTGCCAGAAAGCAAGACCCATCCTCTTGTCAAATGTTCTATTTCTTAGTGCAGAAAGTAAAAGCAAAATCTATAGTTAGTATCAGCTCTTCCTGAATTAGCAGGATTGGACAAAATAACCAAATTTCTAGAGGACATTTAAAAGCTGTTTCACTCAAGGGAGCTCAGAACTTGCATTCATACAGTAGTCTTTGTTTATGGGATAAGCAGAACAGTCAACAATGAGTTCTGGTCTGCATTAAAACAAACATAACTTGAGCAAGAGTGGGTTTATACTCATATGCAACACAGGAAACCCCAGATGGTCTTCTGGGAGCCTGGCTCTCACCTTCCCTCAACCTTGCACTGGTCTTGTGCATGTCCAGATGGCTGGGCAGCATGTAGGACTTCACTCACACCAATGATAGACTCCACAGACCCCAGCTCCAGGTCAGCACAGGGCTGCTGAGCTGCTGAAAACAGAAGTACAGGGTGCAGGTGCTACAGGGACCAGGTGCCTGGGTGAAGCAGGAAAGACTCTCCATCTGCAGCAGCGTCTATTTTCAGGTTAACTATTTGCCTAAAGAACACCTTTCATCTTCTCCCACCCTTTGCCGTCCTACCCTCTAGGCAAACTCCCTAGTTTAAAAGCCAAATGATGCCAAGAGCACAGGAGCAATGCCATGGACAAACGGGCCTGGGCTGTGTGCTTCATGTACAGGTCTGGAATCGCTATTACTGAGGACACCAGGCTTCCTGTGCTGCACAGCTGTTAGCAGAGACCGCCGAGCATTCCTTTCGTTTAATCGAGCAGTCCAGGTTCTTACAGCCCACTGACAGCCCATTAAAGGAAGCTGCACCTGCCTTTATTAGCAAAGACAGAAGGAAGAGTCTGGGTCTGAATGCCTGAACAGCCAGGTGGAGGGCGCGACTCTCGGTGGAAGCGCTGAACAGGATCACGTAAGGGGCTTACAGGCTGGCGCGGGGAGGGCTAAGTGCAGGGAGCAGGAATGAGGGCAACCCTAGCTTGCTTTTCTTTGGATTTTTGCATCACCACAGCAGTAGAAAGTGGGCATTGCAAGCCCATTTTCCACATCGAAAACTGAGGTGAAGCATAGAGTAAGTTACCTTTGGAAACTTCATTGTGGAGCCTGGATTCCGTGGTCAGTCTGTGCGATCCCAGGACCAGCATCCCAGGGGTTTTGCTGACGTGTCCACGGGTCAGGTGTGTGGAAAGGGTGAACTCCATCCCTCATCGCAGGGGTTTCCAGTGCAGGGAAGACCAATCTGAAAGCATATGCTGTGGGGTCTGGACTGGGGGAAGGCTGGGATTTGAAAAATGCCCGGATGTCGGCCAGGCCAACACACTGGTTGTTTAAGGCTTCAGTCAGAAACCCGCGGTCAAGGTCGCAGGGGCGTGGAAGAGGATTTGAAGAGTGTGTGGGTGTGCACAGCACGGGTAGGGAATAAAACAGTTGCACATCTACTCAGTGCTTGTTATTTCTGCTCAGCCTACTTTTCCCAACGTGATTCCTGGAAACCTCACAGGCGTCTTGGATGGGGACTGTTCCTCCTCCATGTCACCGATGCTGGAACTAAGGTAGGAACAAAGCAGTGACTCACTACATGAGGTCACCCTGCTAGTCGGAAGGGAGCCAGGATCCCCCCCAGAGGTGGTCCGGCTTCTGAGTGTCTTCAGTCCTGTGCAGAGGTGGGAACAGATCCTGAAGGGTGGCGTCCACTGAGCGTGGGAGGCTGGCCACAGTGGTGCTGGGGTCTGCTCCTGCCAGCAGCCACTCTTGAATATTGTCCAGTCTCCTGTGTAGGGACTGGGAAAGCGAAGTAAGTTGAAATCTAGCAGAGAAGAAAAGGCTTTCAAGAACAATGCTGATCAGCAACCTGAAGGAGATGGAGGTGGAATCTTCCCTCAGGAATCTTTCCTGTTCATGTCTATCATTTTCTTCTCAACCCCAATTCTCCCCCCTACTTTGCTTATAACACCTTACCCTTCTAAAAGAATTCTTCTGTGTCTCCATGATGATGCCCAGAACATTTATTAACAAATGTATTTTTGGGGCACCCTTTTCTACTGAAAACTTTTTTGTTTTTCACACCTGTGGGAAAGCTGGTTCCCCAGGACTTCTGTCCTAAGCCATGTTGTCCTATTTTGGCAACCATGAGAATCAGTTAGCCCCTCTTCCACATGTCATTCCTGCGGGTGCTTGAAGAAAGTGACCCTCTCTGGTTACTCTGCAAGTTGGTAGGAAGTGCTTCCTCCATACATGGCATCAGTTTGAAACTCTTCATGGAGTCAAGCCTACTTGCCCAGCCTTCTCCTTCTCTTCAGCCTCTTCATTTACTCTGTCCTGCTGTTCATTGGCATGGACGCAGCCACTAAATGATGGATTTCTACAAGACGAGGCTGATGCTTTCTCTGATATTTACTCGATCCTTTCTGCTTGGGAGATTTTATCCATGTCCATGGCTTTAATGACACCTTTAAGTATGTGTCATACAAATTTCTGTCTCCAGTCTGAGCCTTTCCTCCTGATTGCAGGCTTATTTTTATACAACGTATTCTTTAAAGCACCTCCACCCTTTTTTGGACAGTTTTAAACATGAGGTGAAGTAGAGAGAGTACTTTTATGAAGCACCAGTATTTAGTATCTGATGTCAGTAACTACCAACTTCATGCCATTTTGGATTCGTCAATCTTTCTCCACCCATTATGGTTTATATCTGGATATTCCCTCCAATGTCTCATTTGCTCGTGTTTGGGCCTGTGGGGTATGATTGGATCATGGGGCCATGAAGCTCATCAGTGGATTAGTCCTTTGGTGAGTTTGTATCTAAGTGTAATGTTGAAAGGGGAACCTGGTTGGAGGAGGTAGGTCACTGGGGGCGTGGCCCAGAGCAGTCTATCTCCCGCTTCTGCCTTCATCACTCTCTGGTTCCTGCTGCCCTGCCATGAGCTGTTTCCCCTCTGCAATGCCGCCTGCTTTGAAGCCCGCTGACTATGGACTGAAACCTCTACAAACTGTGAGCCAAAACAAACCTCTCCTCCTTTAAATTGTGGGTGTCAGGTACTGTGTCTCAGTGACGAGAAAGTAGACAACCCCCACACTCCAGGCTGGGGTATTTTAAAGCAAATCCGTGACGTGGTATCATATCATCTGTAAATACTTCAGAATCTAACAGTCTTCTAGATATTTCTCTTTGGCCTTTTCAAAAGTATCCCAAAGTCAACTCTTCCAAACCAAATGAAGAAACTTTCACCTTAGAATCTGTCCTCGTCTGCAATTCTGCAGTTCGAAGATGTCACCGCCAGCCCCTTTAAGAGTCCTTCTCAATACACACCCTTCCCTCCCTGCTCCTGCATATCGCCAAGTTCCCTTCAATCACTCCTAAATGTACTCGAACTCCCCAGCCATACTTCAAAGCATTATTTCTTGCTGGGACTAGTGCAATAGTCTTCAAACCATGCCTCCCTTCTTCCATTCTGGTTATACTCCAATTTTTTCCCTCCACATTGCAGCTAAGTATTGTTTTCTGTGTTCATTCAACAAATATCTTACTGTGTCTTAGGTATTAAGAACAAGATACTGGACACATGATGGTAAATAGGACATAGTTTTCCTATTTATGAAGCACACATGGGTCTGTGTTATTGGAGATAAAAATGGAATTTGAAATGCATGAAGAGAGTGCAGCCAGGGATAGATAGTTAGGCTGGTGCCATCTCATGAGTGTTTGAGGAAGTCTTCCTTGATGAGCTAATATTTGCCAGTGTAAGATGGCATGAGCCACCCCTGAGCCCAGGGTAGGGCATTCTAGCCAGAAAGAACAGTGATTGTAGCGCCATGTGTGTTTCATCTGCCAATTTAAATTCTTTTGGAGGGAGAATCCTCATTAACTTTGTAAGACTTTGTTTTCTTAGAGCCATTTCAGGTTGACAATAAAACTGACAGGAAGGTACAGAGATTTCCCACCACCTCTTGTCTCTATACGTGTTCAGCCTCCTTCGTTACCAGCATCTTTACCAGAGTGGCACAACTGATGAGTCTCACCAAAACATCACACTCCTCCAGAGTTCAGAGTTTATATTAAGGTTCACTAGGAGTAGTGAACAGAATATGGTTTGGAGAAATAAATAATGGCATGTATTCACCATTGTGGTATGATGCAGAGTATGTTTACAGCCTTGAAAATCCTCTTCAACTTAGTTTTTACGTTTAAAATATTTTTATCTTTTAAGAAAGTAGTGCGTGAATAAGGTACAGTGAAAACTCACTTTTTTGTACCTCCTTCCAAAGGGGTTCCACACATATACTAACATACATATGAAGAGATGACCTTTTGTTTTGTACATGTATGTATGGGGGTGGCGGGTACTGGGGATTGAACTCAAGGCCTTTGCACTGAGCCACTGCTCCATCCCTTTTTGTATTACATTTTGAGACAGGGTCTCACTAAATGACCCAGGTTGGGCTTGAAATTGCCTCAGCCTCCTGGAGATCTGGGATTACAGGCGTGTGCCAGCAGGCCCAACCACAAAAAGTGTGAATGCAGCCTGATGTAAGATGCTACTAAAACACCTTTCCCTACACGTCATGTAGAATAACGTTTGTCTTCCTAAGCGTGTCACAGCACCCTTCATCCTCTGCTTCTCTCTCATGACTTTGGCTCAGGCGTCTGCCCTCGTGGGCAGTCTACTTCCTTGCAGCTCTGTGGACGTCCTCCCTGCCACCACAGAAACAATACACAGTGTTCTCTCTGTTTGGAGTGCTCTCGTCTCATCCCCACCCTGCTTTGCCTCCTCCCAGTTTGGGTGTAGACTCTTCTATTTCTCTTGTCTTCATCTGTTCTCCTGCCTTCTCAAAACGTGATAGACTGGGTGACTTGGAAACAACAGACGTATTTCTCATGCTTTTGAGGCTGGAAAGCTGAGGCCAGGGTACTAGCATGGTTGGCTCAGAGGAACCATTTTCCAGGTTGCAGATGGCCCAGGTCTCATCCTATCAGGAGGCAGAAAGAGGGTTAGAGAGCTCTCGCAGGTCCTGGACCTCAATATGTCCATTCTGGGGAGACACAAAGTGCTGAACACAGCACTGCTTCGTAAACACCTCCCAGGGAGCCGTACCTTGTCTTCTCTTCCTGCATGCCCCAACCTGCCCAACTCGCCTTGCTTTGCCCACCGTGGCCTTTTCTGGTTCTTTGAATGTTCACACCATCCTGCTGTTACCGACTTTGTCTCGCCGTTTCCCTAGGATGCTCTTTCTTTCGCTCTTGTGCCTGGCACAGCTCAGACCTCAGCGGAACTGTCTCAAGGAGGCCTGGCAAAGCCACCTCGCCTAAAGCGGCTGTGCACTCTTTCTTTTCTCATATCTCTCTATTTTAGTTCTCTGCTGACATTTTTCCTGATGGACTGATTTGATTGATCTCTCCCACTCTACTACAAAGATGCTCTCTGAGAGGGGAGGAAACTGTCTGCCTCCTCCATCCTCCATACCCAGTGGCTGGCGCTCACACCAGGCATGTGCTAATGTCTGGAAAGTGAATAAAGGCATTATGTGTTTGTCAGCAGAGAAGTGCAAGATGAGGCTGGCGTGTAAGGAGGACTGCAGATCAACAGGCGCTCAAGGGCAGTTTAGGAGCAGAAATGATAAAAAAAGGAAGCTGGAGGGGACTACAGTTCATGTGATTCTGTTCGTTGCCTCCTCTGGCAACCGCATCAGCGTGTGTGTGTGTGTGTGTGTGTGTGTGTCTGTGTCTGTGTGTGTGTGAGTGTGTGTGTGTGTGGTGCCCACTTCAGCTCCCAAGACAGCCTGACACTCAGCAAGACCAAGAATGACAGCTACATGAGCTGTACCTGCAGAAACAGAATACAACTCATGTATGTCATTTAAATATTTCAAATGTTTCAAATAAAAATGTCAAAAAAATCCAGGTGAAATTTGAAACCTATTTGCTTTAACCCAATATATCCAAAATATTACTTCAATATGTCATAAATATAAAAGTTATCAAAGAGACAGTTTACATCCTTTTATAAAAATGATGGGTCCACAGAACTGGCGTGCAGCTTACGCTGAGCACACACCGGAATTCGGACCTGCTGCCTTGTGAGCAGTCCGCAGCCACGTGGCTGGGGCCCTGTCCCAGACGGGGCAGAACCGGAGGTCCCTTCTGGCCGTGGAGTCTGACGGGCAGTTGTGTGCACAGTCAGGATGCCTGTGGGAATTCTGAGACCAAGCCAGCTGCACATGTGCTGGGCAGCTCATCCCTTTCTTGTTTTGAGTCACATCTGTGTTCTTCCAAGGCCAGCTTTCTCCTGGCTCCGGCTTCCTTTCTTTAGCTGTTTGTTAGGAACTGAGACTCCCCAGCCTGGGTCAAAGCTGTCTTGCGGGCCTGTCTCTTTTCTTCAGTTAAAATGACATGGATCTGAATTTCAGCCAGTGGATGTCACTGTTTCCTCAAGGAGGGTCCTCAGAAGAGACAATCTAGTTTGAGGACAAATGCAGATAAATTAGTGTCAAAGCCTCCTCTTCCACTATTGTAGTGTTTTCCTTCTGTCTTGGAGGAGTGATTGATTTTTATAAAAGGAACTAACATGCTGGTTCACCTGCATCATCTAGAACATTCCCTGGCTGCAGAAGGCTAAGGCCTAGTCACTAAAATGCATCATATAAAACTACAAGGCAATCAACAATAATGCCAATTGCATTAAAAAAAAATCACTGAATTGCCCTTTTTAAAAGAGGAATTTGGGGATGAGGCTGCTGCTTAGTGATAGAAGGTTTGCCTTGTGTGCACAAGACCTTGAGTTCCATTGTCAGCACACACAAAAAAGGAAAAAGAATGAAGATAAAGAGGAGGAGGAGAAAGAGAAGTTCTTTATCTCCATAAAGCAGAGGCCACAGCCTGCATCTGAATCTGGCCCACAGCTGTGCGACACACACACAATTTTTGAAAAACAATTGAGCTAACATTTACTTTGGAGAGGATTTCACATGAATATTTAGATTTCTGGCTTCACCTGAAATACTGGAACATCTGGAGATGTTAGACTCACACCCTGTGAAGCCGCAGCTTGGGTGCCTCCCCGTTGCATCTTCTAAGTTTTCACGTCTTCTCCTCTCTCCACAGGCTCGCCACTCCCCACCGCGCCCCAAGCCGGGTCACCTCATCCATTGATGCTGGCCCCTAAGCTCTGCTGGCATTTGTAGATTTGATCTCTGTTTCTTGGAGCAAAAGCACATGATAAAGCACAAATCATTTTGCAGGCACCTGAAGGATATGATGACTTGGAAACAAAGACACTGAGAGATTGGTTTGATAAGCTGTAATTCCAACTTTAGTTTTGAGCTGAAGCACGCTTGGCTCAAAGTCGGACTAAGTGACTTGTTTCTTGGGTTTACCTCGGAGATTTTCAGATATTCCTGGCAGCCAGGAGCTCCAAGGTGCCCACGGCATGGGAGACGGAAGGAAAATGAGTTCGAAAAGTCAGATCTTTGAGGTCACAGTTGGGTGTGGTGTGAAAATCAATCCGAATGACCTCTCTGGACCTTCACTTCAGTGAGCAGCAGGCTGAGGCTCCTCTTTTATTTGTATCTCAGATGGTGAGTCTCAAACTGGAGTGAGCAAGAGAAGCAAGCAATGGGAAGACTTGTGAGCCGTGAGCTGGGACGGCTCCCAGAATCCCTGATACAAAGGTCTGGGGCTGAGATTGGGAATTCTGTTTCCAACAGTCCCACAGGGGACTCTAGTGCAGCTCTTGTGACTGAACTTTGAAAATTTAGGTCTATGAATTCAAGGCCAAAATAAGATTGTTTCAAAAGAAAAACGATGTGTGTGTGTGTGTGACCACGTAATACAAGAACCAAAACATTACCAAAGGATGAAAGAATGAATCCATGCCCAAGTAATGCTATGGAAAAGACACTGGCTGTTTCCTTATCAAGGAGTAAGAGACATTTCTCAAGAAGAAAGACAAGATACCACCAGGTGGCCTCTAACTGGGGCTGTTACCTGACAGTGGTTGAGATGACCATCTTCTCTGAAGGAAGCAAGATGGAACCTCAGGCCGTTGCCTCCCTGTCTCGGGCAGCACAGCACAGCGCTGGGAGAGGAGCTTCGGGTTAGGAGAGCTATATACTGGGCACCGACTGTCTGCCAGGAGTTGCATGCTCACCTACAATATCTTGTTTAAAGCTCAGACCATTTCAGGAGGTAGGTACCATACATATTTGGTATGGTACCTACCTCGGATCTCAGTAACTTCCCTGCGGTGGTGGATGATGGCCAACACTTGATCTGGGCCTGTCCGACTCTACGGCTGGAACTCACGACTGCTACCTCCCACGCCAGACGGCCTGCAGTGTTGGAGTGTCAGCAGGAAGCTGTGAGGACAGGGAAGCTGTTTCTTCCTCTTGAGAGTCTGCTGCTAAATGAAAACATGAATACCACTTTGTGGATTGTGGTAAAATTTAAATGACGTCTGTGCATCCTTGGCTACATTCTTGTCTCAAGATTATAAACGTCAAAATGCTTCGTCCTCCCATCCGTCCAGTGTCTCTTCTGTGCTTTGCCCTGTACCTCAAAACATTCATGCGTTGGCCATCTTTTGCAGACCTATTTTGTGCAGTGTGAACAAGTCAGACGAGGTCCTTGCAGCGTGGTAGAGGAAGGATCTGCAGGGTAGTCAATCAGTTACCAACTCCACATCTCCCAGCACGTGTCTCCCAGCCCCTCAACTTTGGTGTGCCTCTCTGGATGTGACTTTTCAGGCCTTCACTGTTGCTTGCCATCCTTATGCTCTTTGGAGCCAATAGCTCTGTCCCCCTACACACTCTTTCAGACATCAATGTCCTTATCTAAGCAGATTCCAAATCCTAGTTCTGCCTGCAGAATCTCTTGCGTCCTCGTGACTCTGATCTAGCTCAGGTCACCACCTCTCACCTGACTCTCAGGCTTTACAGAGTCTGCAGTCTTGATCCTTTAATACAGCTTCCACACAGCTGCCAGATGGAGAGATGGAGCTGTGACTCTGAGCCCACAGTCACCAGCACCAGGCTCTGCACAGCTCCCCTGTGCGCAGGCCTGTGCTTTGTCTCCAGGACGGATGCCCAGGCTGCTGCCCTCTCTGGTGTAATCCTGCCCTCATCTCTAGGAACCTCCACCCTCTGGTCCCTGTTGGCTCACTCTTCTGCTCAGGCCTCCATGACTTCGCTCAGGATGCGGCCCTGGCTGGGCATGCTATGCCCACTCTCCAGTGCCAGCTCATCCCTTCCCACCCAGCTCAGGAAGCCGCTTTGGCATAAGGCCTTTCCTGCTCCCCAGCCTGGCTCAAGTTCCTCTTCCGTGCTCCATTTTATTCTGTATCCAACTTGAGAGCAACCAACCAGGGCCAGTGCACGTAGGAGCCGGAAGTGTGGAGGTGAGCCAGGGAGCCATGTGGGGCTGGCGGGGGCTGCTGGGGTGTGGGGGGTCTTCAGCATTCACAGCTGCCGCCTCCTGCACGCACACAGGCACGCGGCTCAGCAGGCAGGGCCTCCCAGTGGCCTTAGGAGCTGCAGGGCTCGGCGGTTTAAACAGCTGCAGAAGCAGACAGCATCTTTATTTCAAGACCTTTCTCTCTGATGTTTCTTGCCTGAAATGCCACTTCCGCTGAGCCACACGGAGACACATGTCTGAGGGGCTTGACCTTCTCAGAGGCCTGATGATCAACTGGAGGAACTCAAGCTGATCCTGATTCTCAGCCAGGCGCCTCTGGACGGGCAGCAGCAGATACCGCTACATGTGGAGCTGGCGCCACCCTGCTTTTCCTGCCTGCCTGCTGGTCTTCCTGTTTCCCAGCCTTCTCTGCTGTGCAGAAATAAGTTGTTAATTAAACCAGGTGCTGAGTTTCTGGAGCCCCTCTATCTAACTCTTTCTTCCCCACCAGGTGTCAGAATGTCCCTCTGTGGCTCAGAGAGGCGTCGGGGACAGAACTGGCAAGAGGTGTGATGTGGTCCACGGCAGGGTCTTCCGCTCCCTCAGGGCTGGTGGGTTTTTAAGTTTTAGAGGCTGGGGAAATGTCGGTGTACTCATCTGATGAGTGTTTCAGACTCCCGTGTCTGGTAAAAATGGCCCAGAGCTCCTTGTAAGGAGCCAGGGAAGGTCATGGGAGACAGCTCTCTATTTCTGTAAAGGGCATTTTATTTCCGACCCCCAAAAGCAGCTCCTTGCTGGTTTGTATCATATTAACAGCCCCAAGGATGGTACCTATTGTAGCTGATCAGCTCCCGATCTCACTCTCCCATCTCTCATTAATTTGATTTTTTGCCAATGCTGTGACATATGAAGCAATGAGAGGCAATGTATTCCTTCCTTTGCAGAAGAGGAAACTGAGGCACACAGTGGTGGAATGTCATTCATGAGATAATTGCCTTTTACATTTGCCAAGTGGCCAGCAATTTGCGAAGCACTCACACGTTGGTGGATGCATTTGATTCTTCTAACAAGACTGGAAGACCCGTAACTCGAGCAAATAGCAATATCCTCAAACAACATTATCATATGTTTGTGTGTGCTGAGCGCTATTCTTTGGGATAGTGAAATATCCTTGGACAGTAACCCTATTGTAGGTGGTATTCTTCCCAGCTTGTGGGCTTCACTGAGTCTCAGATAAGTAAAAGAAACGGTATCTGTGACACACAGAGGAGTCAATGTCAGAAGTGGGACAAGAACTCAGACTTCCAGGTCTTTAGCACAAATCTCTCTCTACCTTTAGACCAAAGTCATATGCCCAGGCTCCTTTTGGAATCCTTCCTGGTGCGGGCTTGATCTTTGATCATGGGTAGCACCTTTGGCTACCGCAAGAGGAGGAGCCTGATTTCTGCTGGCCAGCTGGAGACACAGATCGCTGACCCAGGACAGTCTACTTTGTGTCCCATATTGTGTGTGAAGGATGTAAAGTCTGGAACAGACTCCCCAGTGTAGTAGTGCAGTATTCCCACTGAGCAAATCACTCTGCCTGGGGAAATATTTTAGTTTCCTCCCGGATTTTTTCGCTTCTCATTTGTTTCCTGGAATTAACAATTTGTTAAGCATCTAAGCCAATTGTATTATACTGACAATTTCCTTTGTAACGTAGATTTCTAGATTTCCTGCTGAGATCTGGGAGATGTTGGTGTAATATTACCCTAGTTATAAATGAGGGCTTTAAGAAGCTAAATGATTCTCTCCAGCCATACAGCACGTTAAGTTGGTAAGTTGCATAGCAGGCACTCAGATCTCAGCCTGGTTGACCCCAAAGTCCTTCAATTTATCTACTGTAATGTACCACAGAGAAGGCAAAAAACCCGAAGTCTGCTCTATACAGTGCCTTTGAGGGACTAGGAGAAAGCGCCTTCTGTGTACATAAGAAATTAGAAAAAGGCAGCAATTTCAGGCACCATTCTGGGAGCATGTGACTGAACGCGAACCAGGATGAAGAGAGGAAGGGC
>PVJO010024116.1:0-24923 GCA_004026905.1 Hystrix cristata
GAGGGACGGGGGAAGAGGGGAAGGAGGAGAAGGAGAAGAAGAAAAAAAAAATCTTGAAGTGTCAACTGCTCAGGCAGACCACAAAGTAGTAGGAACGTGGTACACTCTTCCAGAACCGAGTACAGGGACACCAATTACATACTGGATTTGGACGTGCACAGGCTGTTAGCATGAAAAGTTCCATGGGAGACAAAAGCCACTCCATATCCACTCTGGGTTGATCCCCTTGACTCCAAGCCATTATGCAACCAACCATGTCCTTTGTCGCACACCGAGAATGAGCTGGAGGAAAGGACTAAATAAACTTCGGATGGTGTTGCCTAAAAATCGTCTTTCACAACCATCCAGACCTCTCAAGTTTGTGTTTCCAAAAGATTGCTGTCCCAAACAACCAGCGTCCACGGTGTCCTTCCCAGAACCTCCTCAGCACATATCATTTGTCTGACTTTTGTAAGATAGTCAAGAAGGTTGCTACTTACGTATCGCATACAAGGTGAGAATTATTCCAGCCAGGCAAAACCCTTCAAAGAACCTGAGTGTGCTGAACATTGTCACATTCACTGAGAGTGCCACCGTCAGTCCAAAGATCAGAATGAAGATGACAGAAAACAGCAGCACAGGCCGACGGCCAACCCTGCAGGTGGAGAAGGAAAAAGTTGGGAATCATCGTTAAGCAAGATGGCAACGGTAGATGCTGAAAGCCCGTATCCAGCAGGTGCTCCATCTACGTTGAGTGTGGACCAAAGGTCTTCATACTCTCTAGACCCACTTCACTAGATCCTGGACCACTTACTGGGGCAGGAAGGGGGACATTTAGCCCAACCCCTTTATTCTGGAGCTAAAGGAGCAGAGCTCAAATAGCAAATGGGTAAGAAGATCGAGACACGAACCCAATTCCTGCTGCTGAGTCTATTTCTGAGTATAAACAGGGATGATTCAAAGCAAGAGGAACAAAATCAGTAATAATTCCCCAAACACAAAGCTAGACACGCCCATAAAATATCTCGAGAAACTGCTGACCTTTGGAACTGGCTGGAAAGTCAGAAAGGGCATGAAGCTAAGCAGATCTACTTCCGTTCTGCAGGTTGTTCCCTAAGACAGGTACCTGATCTCACAGGCAGCCTACAGAGCCAAGGTCCAGCCGGTTGCCAGTGTGTTTCACTCCATGACAAGCAGTGATTTGTAAGAGATCACATGCTAGCAAGACACCTAATCTGAACTTTAAATAACCGGTGTGGTCCTGCCAGCATCTCAGAGTGGAGCCCACTGGAAAGGAGAGCAGTCACACTGAATTACCAGATTACCCCTCGGGCCAGGCCAGGACTGGGGACCAGCAGGGTGTGATGTGCTTCTGGGGGCTGGCAGGGTAGTGGGGTCCAAAGCTGGGGAAATCACTCCTTCCCCACCCCCATACTGCTATCATTTTCTTCATTAACTCATGCAAGATAAAACTGTGGCAATAACTCATCAAACTAATACTGTAGATAGCAACTGGCTAGGACTACAAGGTAGCCTCAGAGAAACTGGGGCAGAGTGGACACTCTTTGCTGGGACAAAATAAGAGGGGAACCCAGGCTTGGTACCCTGAAAACCACAAGGGGTAGCTGAATGGCTTAATGAGAAGGCAACACAAGAAACATGCCAAGAAATGCAAATCTACTGAAACAGAAGGTAGATTGGTGGCTGCCCAGGGCTGGGAGCATGAATAGGGAGGAGATGTTTCCGAGCACATCTCCACCATCATTTTAAAGGCACAGAAATGCTTCAGACTTAGAGTGGGTGATGGCTATATAATTCTGCAAATACAGTATGTGAAAACTCATTGAATTGTGCACTTTAATTGGGTGGGTTTTATGGTATATGAATTATCTTTCAAGAAATCTCTTTTTAAAAAAGGAATAACACCCAGTAAGGCATGGCCGTCCTCTATGAAGCAGATGGATGCAATTCCAAGAAAAGATGAGAGTGGAAATAACTGGACAGCATTTCCCTCAGGACTTCCTAAACTTCTGACCATCTCCGCTCGTCACATTGGTTTTGGGAAATGAGAGCCAGGCTGTGAACTCAATAGCAATAGCGGTGCAAGTCGCCGGCTTGGTGTAGAGGTCTCACTCTTTGCTTTCCTGGACCCTCGCTGTGGTCAACAGCACCATGCAAGGAAGGACCTTACCACATGATTTTGTCCATACCCAACTAATTTACAGATAGGAATTTATGTGACTTAGTTTTCTCTTAAAATGAAGGAAAACAAAATAATCTAACATTCATTTTTATTGCCTTTTACCTTCCTCAGCTGTAAAATGGGGATAAGCATCCTACTTTGCAGGTTTATTGAGGCCATTCATGAAAAGAGATGACAGAAATTAACACAACACCCAGCCCAGAGTATCTAAACATCTTGGTTCATGTCCTTCTTGCATTTCTACATCGTTGATGCCTGCCACATGCGGTTTGCCCTGTTCTGATACTTTCTAGAAAAGATGCTTGATGTTTTTCAATCTTATATAAACCAGTCTAAGTTCTTCCTCCCGAATGGTTGCTGAAATGAGTAAGTAAATCTTATCATCAGGGACTGTGGGGCATTTGTGGTCTTTGAAGTTGCAGGGCCCTGGTGTTAAATCCAAGCTCATAACACCTCTGAAAGATGTAGTTTCAGGAAAGGTCAAGCTTGTTCTAAGGAGGCTTGTGTCCCTTTTCCTAAGAGCCAGTTAATATACACCTAACAGGACTGTTGTGGCACATAGATCCATGCAGGTGACTTAGCAAGCACTCAATACAAGTTATAGCCTTGGAGCCATCCTACGCGATGGCTCTCCAGAGTGGAGATGGCAAAATCTCACTCTTCAGCCTGCCAGGTGAGGCCTTGATTACTCAGGATGTGTGGTAGGCAGGATGATGGACCTCAAAGATACCCACATCCTAATCCTCAGCATGTGAACGTCTGCCCTCCTAGGGCAAAGCCGACTCTGCAGATGGGATTAGGGTTAGGGACCTGGAGATGAAGTGCTTTGCAGGCGGGCCCCACCCACTCACAAGGAGGACCTCTCGGCTGAGGGAAGCCAGGAAGGGACAGGATGAGAACCCCCAGGCAGAGGGCAGGACCACAGCCGCAGAACACAGGCCAGTCCAGAAGCCAGGAAAAGCAAGGAAAGGACTGTCTCAGGGCTTGTAGAAAGGAGCCTGCCTGCTGACGCCCTGGCTTCAGCCCAGGGAGACCTCTGTTGGGGTTGGGACCTACAGAACCTTGAGATGGGTTAATTTGTATTGTTGAAGCCACAGAGTCTGTAGTAATCTGTGACAGCTGATCAGGAACTGATATGGGGTCTCAACGGGAAACTCCATGAAGTCACTAGAGGAGATTCGAATAAAGGAATTGCTTACAAAGAGTAGTCAAGCTGTGAGAAAACCTTCATGGACCAGTGTTCCTCCTTGCAGCTCTTAGCATCGAGGAGCTTGGGAGAGACAGTCGTGGGCACACAGAGGGCTCCTGAGGAGTGTCCTTTCCCTGCAGCGCTCCCCTCATCTTCCCCGAGGATCTGCAGCTCGTGTCCCCCACTGGCCACTAGGAGCTAAAGACAGGGGCCCTCCCTGTTACTCCAAAGCAGGACCTCCTGCCCCAGAGTGACCAGGCGGGGCACCGGAGCCCAGCAGCGCCTGCCCTGCGTCTGCTCCACTCTCTGCCTACCGCCTGCCACCTGGCGAGACTTCATGGCTCTCACTGCACAGAGCCCATGCCGGACACGCCGCTTTGAAAAGAAAGCAGAGTGCTGCTTAAGTGTCCATACTCGATGGCTGAAGCCTCAGAAAGCTCGTCCTGTGACTTTGGTCAACTTCCCCACTGCAGTCACAAAACAAGCTCCCAGCTGCGGGGTCTGTGGCTCCCTTCCAAGGGTTCGTTTCCTTTTAAGCAAGGACTAAAATGTCAATTAAACAAAAACGCAAAACGCACACGCACGCACACACACACACACACACACACACACCCAAAAAAAACCCCCAAAACAAAACAAAAAAACCTGGAAAACACCAAACTTCCAAACCGAAAGAGACCCACTCAAAATGCCCGAAAGCCACCACCCAGAGTGGTGGAGCCAGCTGCTGGTCAGCCCCGCAGGCCCGGGAAAGCGGCTGCGGCTACGTGTTTTTGCAGCGTGAGGCTTCTGGGTACTCGCAGAGGGAGACCCAGACTCTCCGGTCTTCTGTCCCCAGCTCTGGCGTGTGAGCAGGGAGGCCACTTGCCATTTATGTGCAGGAACAGGACATCACAAAACAACCCTGAGGGACTTACGCCTTCACCAACTGATGCATAAATAAAAGCCCACGTTGACTTTTGACTTTTCTGTTAAATCGCTTATTGAATGAGAACACTAAAAGCTCCATCGAGCCTGCATTTTTCAGGAAGATGGTGACAGAGATCATATTAGTATATATACCTAATTTAACTGAATGCGGACTTCTGGGAAATAGTATCTTTTAGACCAACATAGCTTATGCTGAAAACATATGAACTCAAGCATTTGGTTAAGTAAAATTCTACTTTCTACCCTCAAAACAAAAACAAAAACAAAAAGTCAAAAGGGCCCTGGTGTAGGTCTCCAGAGGTCACTGATGGCTTTTCTGTTACTGTCGCAGGGCAAGCGCCCCCAGGAAGCATTTAAAAATGATGATTTAGCAGATTGGGGGTACACAGCAAATCACATTATATGTTAGAGCAAGGAACCCCCAAATAAACAGGAGCTTTAGGAAGGAAATTTCCACCACTTTAAAGTGGCCTCAGAAGCCTGCTGCCCCCCGCCCCGCCCCGCCCCAGCACGCCAGCTCTGGCCTTCGCCGGCTTTCTCAGTTAACAGGGGCGCGGTGGGCATCGCAGAGATGCAGTCTGCTCCCGCTGTCTCGCCCCTGACGTATCAGGCCAGGATGTGCTCATTCACAACAGAAAGAGACAAAAAACATTCCCCAAAGAGAGTGGACGGGGAAACAGCAGCCCACTACATCGTGCAGCCATCTCCCTGCTGGGGCACAGCGCCGTGGTGCCCTTGCGACCAGAGAAAGCCCGAAGGAAGAGCGCCGCAGCACACAGGCCCCGGGGCCTTGTGGCCCCGTGTGAAGTGCTGGCTCTTCAGTTTAAAGCTGGGTAAGCTCAGGGATTTACCGAAGCCACTGTGCTTCGGATTTCCACCGAGGAAACGGAGGTAGGAACAGCACATACCTCACAGGGGTGTCTGAAGGATGGGACATTTGAGCGTATGGGACTACCTGTCACTGTGCCTGGGACATGGTCATCAGTAAGTGCTAGATGCCAATGATGTCATTAGCATTAATAACCCAGCTACCATGTTCCCCTCCCGATCGCCACCCGACACTGCCCTCGGCACTCACATCTCCTCACCCGCCCCAGGGACGCATATTCATTCTGTCTTCTGCCATCTGCGGTGCCCGTCCATTATCCAAATGCTGCTGTCTTCCAAAGTCTTCCTCCCCATACACCTCAGAGAGGTATCTCTCTCCTGCTGTGGCAAAGACTATCTCTAGCATGTGCGTGACATTTGGAGGTGCCAATCAACACTGTCCTCCCATTCTGTTCCTGCAGGTGAAAGCTCTCCGGCTCGCTCCTAGTTTTACCTTTTTTTTTTTTTTTTTTTTTTTTAGACAGGGTTTTACTGTGCTCCTCTGGCTGGCCTCAACTCCTGGGCTCAAGTAACCCTCTGCCTCAACCTCCTGCTGGGACCACAGGAGCACCTCACTGCACCCCATCCACCCCCAGCCCTCACATTTTGATGCATCTGGTACATCCACCCGCTCAGTGCCCAGCCCTTGGGGCTCTGTGCTGAACCCCTCAAGCTTTTCCTAAACACCCAGTGCCAGTATTAGATCAGGGAGCAGGTTGGTTTTGTTAGAGTCTAGCACCTACAGGACTGCGTGTATTTAGATTTTCATTCCCATATGGTCTATTATGTGCACTGGCCGTTCTTTTAGCTCTGTATTCTCTAGGTAGCAGCTTCAGTTTTCAGCTCTGGCAACAAACCAGGGGAGAGAAAAGATACAGTATGCTAACAGGGGCCACATCTCTGTGGCCAGCAGAGGCATGGTGTGGCTTCCCAAGGTTCTGCAGCAGGCATGTTGGTACTCACCAGTCAGCAATGCATCCAGTTATTAGGTAGCCAAAGATTAATCCAACCAGTAAGGAGAACTTAGCGATATGGACCTTCCAGGCATTATCACACACAAGATCCCACTAGAGAGGGGCAAATAGAAAATAAATCAGAGAGACACATACACAGAGCTAGTTGTATGCAATCACAAGGGCAATACAATAACCCTGCAAGGGTCACGGCACCGTCCTCGGGGCCATGTCACATGGTCCATTAAGCGTCTTGTCAATGTTTTTGAAAATCCAATGACAAATAGCATTTGCCCACAAACCGAAATGCAATGCTTTGGTCTAGACTGTGTATTATTTAAGTTTTCAAGGAATGGTGCGTGAAGTCTGGGGATATGCGCTCCTTCTGTCCCAACAACCACGGGGAAGGGAGGGAGAGGGGGACAGCTAGGAGGTGTCAGCAGCCCCTCCTACCCCCCTTACCCAGCCAGGCTGCTACATCCACCTGGGAGGTGGCGTGGCCCTGTCAGCTTTCTGCACTGGTTGTTATAGCGACAGGGGAAACAGAAGGTATTTTGCATTTTTCACTCCACAGCACTCCCTGCACTATAGTCTTCAAAACAAAGGCAAGAATTAATAGTGAACAGTGAAATAGGAACTTGAACATTCTTATTTTTCCTTCTGAATGCTCCTTGCGTTTTCCTCTATCACACTGCAGTGCAGTATAAAGTGAACTGGGCTACTTGGAGAGAGAGCCAATCAGTGAGTAAATACAACATTCATTCTGTTTTGTACAGTTAAATTTTATTACTTAATAAGGAAAATCAAAACAATCCTCCACTCTGTCTCCTCTATTTGCAGGCGCAAGAGAGAAACCTATGCTGTTCTCTCTCGGTGAAGCATGACCAAGTGTGGAGCCGGCACCCAGGTCCACACACAGCTCTCCTCTGGGTTGGTCGGGGGGTGAACAGGGTCCCTGCAGGCTGGTACTAAGGAGACTGTGGCACTCAACACTTGCATTTTGTGTTGTGCCCGCCCTGTGCTAGTACAGACGCCCGCCCGAGGCTGTAGGAAGCTGTGAAAGCTTCCACTTTGGGGCTTCCAACTCCAGGTCAGGGGACACCAAGGGGTGGTGAGGGTGGTTGCACCATGACGTGGGGGAGGTGGGGAGCCAGAGCAAGAGATGTTCCAGATGCAAGGACAGAGAGGTTAGGGCCAAGGAAGGGCTGCGGCCTGATCAAGCTGTCTTCCTAGATGTCTCTGCCCTGCCCTCATCTACTTTGAGGCTCAGAGTGGAATGCAGGGGACCCTCAGGTGCCACCCTGTTTCCAGACTTCTGAGAAGTCCGATGGAGCTCCCGGACACCATAGCTGTGGGTCTCTGCTTTGGGATCTGGGTGAAGCCAAGGTGTCCCGGCAGTGAAAGAGGAAGGCCTTGGGTCTGGACAGAGTGGGAAGGCACTGCTGTCACCCTGTCCCCACTCCTGCTCTGGACTCCTGTGCCCCAAGGCAAGTTCCAGTTTCCAGAGACCTGGGTGAGAAACCTACTCATCCACCCCATCTGGCCCCAGAGGGCTCTGTGTCACCAGGCTCAGGAAGAAAGGGATGGAGGGTTGCAAGCACAACAGGACAGCTCAGGTTTGTTCATGTGTCTGGGGACCAGGGCACCGCCACGGAGGATTCAGATACAGGCCACCTCTGCAGGGCCAGTTCCCTCCCCTGACCACGCTAGTGGCCCTCAACACATGTTCTGGAACCAGCCTGAGGGACCAGAGCCTCAGCACCACCTGGGAACCAGCAAGAAATGCAAGTTCTTGGACCCCGGCCCAGATCCGCTGCACGAGAACTTCTGGAGACGCTCGGAGCTGTGTGGTTTAACAAGCCAGCCAGGTAACCCTGATGGTCCCCGCTGATTCCTGCTTCTGGGGACCTGCCGGTGATCCTGCCTCCCTTTCTGTGCCATTGGGAAGACAAAGCCAAGTACTTCACTACCCTGGGCCGGGGTGGCTGAAACAACCAACTCCCAAGTGCAGGGAGAAGCTAGAACCTGTATGAAACTCAGGACTTCTGGCCGTTCCTGTGCCCTGCAAGTGCAGGACCAAACGCCCGAAGATGACTCCCATGTGCTTCTGGAGGCAAAACCACAGATGTGGCTTTGGTGTGCCACCTATCGCTAGGTTCAGGAATGCAGATTCGCCTTAAAATGTACGCTACAGCATCTTCAGGAACAGCGTGTGTACGTTCGTTCTGCTTCCTGGTTCGGCTGATACGACCTGGGAGAGGGGCCCTCACGCACCTGTGACCGTTTATCTCCCAGCCACACTGCACCTGTGTGCACCTCAGCCTGGCACACGCTTAGCAAGGGTGGAGCGAGCCCTGACCCCAGGTCACTGCCTCGGAGGGACATGCCAGCTGCCGTCTCTATTGCTCACTCTGCTTCCGAACACTTTATGTCTCCGCCAAGACTTCCCACTGATGAGTTAGTTTGTCTGAGGTTAAATGATGCAAAGGAGCACATTATGCTTTTATTAAATGGCCAGGAGACATGAGATTTTAATAAAAGCATTTGGGGGAGTGGAGGAAATGGCCAATACTTTTATGAGCTAAACAACTATTACACTTGGCCTCGGGCAGCCAAGACCCAATTCTGTTGCTACCTAATAAGTTGTTCAGTGGTCACCTCCACGAGACCCCTATCGATTAACAGTGCGAGAGTGGAAAATTAAAACAGCAGAGGAAGCTGAGCCGCTCGTGCAGCCAGGAGGAAAGGACACCGAGCAGAAGTAATAGCTGGCACGTCTGATCTCATCATGTGGGCACCCACCTGCCTCGGGGTGGAGCAGGCCAAGGAATCCAGGACAAGGCAGCCACCAGGTGCCCCAACCGTCCTCAATTAGACACAAGAATGCACGGCATATCTGAATCACCAAAGTGAGTGTGAGGCCCCAGCAGGCTCACCGAGATAAGGGTTACTGGTGCCCGGGATCCACCTAAAACAACACCCTTCCAACACTAGTGGCCACCCAGAGCGCATTCCATTTGGCTGGGTGGGGCGGGGCTGGGGGAGTCCACTGAGCTGGCTCCCTTGTTTGACTTCCACTTCTGGTATTGACAGAAGTGTACCGGGAAAATAAAATAGGTTCCAACAGAATGTTATTTCTTAAAGAACTCCCCTGAAGAACGTCAAAGGCATGAGGAAACTGTGAGGTGCCCTGGCTCTCATGGTTGTTCACATTGCTACAGATAAGACACCACAATTGGTCTTTCAGGGGGCAAAGGCTCTGTGAATTTTGAAAATTTAAAACATGCTGACAGGTGTAATGCTCTAAAAAGTACAAGATCGAGACCTAATGTAATGGGGTTTGTCTCCAACATTACCCCAGACATGTCTCTTTTCTTATCCCCTCTTCTCTCCTCATTAAGTCAGTCACCAATTCAGAAGCTCCAGTTGTTCGAATATATCCCAAACATACCACCCCCATACTCCATCGATGTGACGGACAACCTAAGTGCTAGGCGCGTGACAACTTCACCTTGTCACCTGAGATTCCAGCCTCCCGGTGGGTGCTCCTGTAGTGTGGGTTGGAAGGCTACAAATAACACTTCCGGACTCTCTTAGAAGACAGATTTCAGATATGATTTAGGGCCTGCTAAGCAGGTGCACACTCCAAAACAGTTCTCAGTGTTGAACCTGGTTCTAGTTTCCGGGCTGACTCGAATTAGGAAGAGTGTTGAGAGGGGCAAGTGGGCCATCCGCCGTTCTGGTCACATCTGGCAGAGGGTGGGCTGTCTTGGGGCCAGCAGTCACGGCAGTGGCTAAGGAAGCACGACCTTGGAGCCAGGGGCTGGACGGTGACTTGCTCATTCCCAGAAACCCAGCTGAGACACTGGCAGGCTGGTTCTAGGGCACTGTGCTGGGAATCCATCCAGAGGCCCAGCCTGCAGCTGGCCCAGAAACTTAGTGAGTCCCATTTCCCTGTATTCAATCCCTACCTCCGAAACACTCAGCGTGGTTTCTGTTATGTGGAAATTGAAACCCGCTCCCTAATTAGATTGCTGGGGGGTGGAGTTCCATGGCAAGATTCCTGCCAAGTCATCATCCTTGCTCTCCTGAACTAATAAGTGAGTCTCCCTACTTAAGTCCGGCCCCCTCAAGGCCATTCCCTGAAGAACAATGAAAACAGTCCTCCAAGGCAGCATGGTGACACTTCATTGGCAGGTTTCACAAGATCATTGAAACACGCGAGTCACAGCCTCGTTTCATAATCGTAGCCTCACTTGCCTCTTTGCCCTTTCTCTCCTCAGGAACATTCTATGCTGGTGCCCCAGGAAGCTTTGAGCCAGGACTAAATAGACTGGCAACAGCTGTAGAGGGCACATCTGCATTTCACACACTACATGCTGATTACTAGGTGTTCTTTTAAAAAAGGAGAAGAAAAAAAAACCCCAAAAAACAAGCAGAGGCTACAGAAAGTCTGGTAGATGATTTTTTGTACCTATGTATTCTAAGGATAAATCACAAGAAATACAATTCATATTGTTTTAAAGGAATAACAAATTGGTTGACTTATTAGAGTAGAGAAATATTCATCACACTAATGAAATTTCTAAAAAAGACAGAAAATAAATGAGGGATAAAGAAAACAATTTTCAGTAACAATGAAAATAAAATGTAAAACAAGAACCATGAAAAATATTGGAAGTAAGTAGATGCATTGATTGTGGAGATGGAATCTGTATGGATTAAAAACTAAGGGGTGGAGAAAAGACTGGTAGATTTTATAACAGTTTAACTACTTATTATCAATTTAATTATTATTTAAATGTTTATGCATTAAAAATACCATAAACAAAAGTAGAAGGACTTAGATTTCTAAAGCATATCCCTAGTTAACACCCTGAATAGTTAACAAGCATTAATTTATTTTTTCTTGAATATATTTTCTCACCAATAGTCCAACCAGAAATGGGTTAAACATGCAGACAACTAACAAAATAAGAAATACAAATGGTTTTAAAAACTCAGGAAATGTTTAGCTTGATAAAAATCAAATCATAATATTTTGGTTTGTAAAACAAAATCTTTAAAAATTGCTAAAAATGCAGGAAAGAGAAGGAGGTGCAAACCTGTACAGAGACAAACAGGCTGTTTTTCTGGCAGGCATTTGGCATCACGTGGCACACTGCTTTCCACATGTTTTGCCCTTTATCCCAGCAATTCCTTTGGCTTCAAGTTTCTCCCAAGGAAGTGAGCAGAGAGGCCCATGGAAGTCCCGGCAATGACATCCACTGGCTGGGACCATGCAGCCACCAAGAGCTTGCTTTCGGAACCAGCAACAAAAACGCCTGTGATCTAATGAGTCCTCAGACTGAACGAGCACTGACGACAAGAGATGCTTATGTACACAGGAAAAATTAGAAGATCTCCCAAAATACCAAAAGGGAGACTAGAATTATGTACACGGACCGACTCCACACAAGGAATGTAAACATTATGTACTAATCATGCAAACATGTACTAATAAGAAAATAAAACAGAAACAAACAAAATTAATAGAAAAGAGCCAAGCTTTATCTCCCATTTTGTACACTGACTTCTACAAACTTTCTATAAGGAATCTATGAACCCTAAAATGAGAGGAAAACTCTCCAAAATGTTGGTGAAGTAGACAAAAGCATCATAAAAACAAACCAACATTGGCAAAACCTTTTCCAGAGTACATGTTTTTATACAACCTATGAAATTTGGCTTAGAGGAAGCTTGTTTTGAAAGTGACCTGGGTGTCAACTTAAAAAAAAACAGTAATAATGAGATAGAGCCAGGCCACTGGCACAAACCTGCTGTTCTAGCTACTCTAGAGGCTGAGGCAGGAGGATCACTTGAGGAGTTTGGGGCCAGCCTGGGTAACATGATGAGACACTTTCTCCAAATAAGGAAGGAAAGGAGAAGAGAAAGGAAAGAAGGGGAAGAAGAAAAAAAGAAGGAATGAGAAAGACAGAAAGACAGACAGATAAACTGCCTTGGAATAAACCTCCAATAGCCTTAAGTTTTCTTGTGCTAATGCCTACTGACTAAAGCAAAAAGTATTTTTTAGGGAACTGAATGAAAATTTCCCCTGAAGTTTCCCCTTCTAAGTGGAGATCCCCGCTGGACCCTGTCCTATCAGCAGACCACGAGGGTTTTGCCCATCTTGGCGCGGAGTAGTTGGCGGGATAAAAGGAAATATTCAGTTCAATACTACAGAGAGTAATACCGCTTAAAATTTCAAAGGCCTCAATGAAACAAAATTCCTGACTGGGTCACAAGGATTTAGAGAAAAGTGTGATCAGCACTTTTTCCCCCAACATATGATTTTGGCAGCCTCTCCGGAATGTGTCTGCTGTGCCCCTGCTCTGTAACAGAAAAGGCGAGGGACACACACGTGTGCCGTCTCAGGTGTCTGTGCCCGGAGTCCGCGGGAAGATCAGGCAGCACAGACTAAAGGGACAAACTCCAGCAGCCAGACGTCGGAAGCGCACTAACTGCCGCTGGCGTCTCCGCGGGCAGGCAGCCTGTGCTGCCCCGTGACTTTCAGTACTTTCAATCTACCAGCATTCAGATTCTTTTCTCCTGAAAGACTCCATCAGAATTCAACATATACTGCCTGATTTGAAAACCTCAAATTACTCTCCGCTCGTCCTCCGATTTTAGGAGGCCTGCTGTCAACAGTAGCCAACACAAGCGCCAATTAGAGTGGGCACCCGCGCCAGCTTCCTGGAATGACATCATAAACATCTCTGCCAGGGACTCGACTCCGGGCGCTTTTTGTTTAGTTTGGTTTCTCTAGGTTTACTTTTTTTGTCAGTCGTTGCTCAAATTGCCCATCAACTTTCACTCTTTTCTAATTTATGCCAAAAGAATAATCACAAGTCTTTTGAAGGCAATTGTAGCAAGAATCGATTGCACACTCGGCCAAGCTAGACGGGGGTTCACCCTGCCTCGCAAACCAATAGCTGGAGTTTCTGGCAGGAGGTCAATTCCAAAGCCACCGCGCTAAAGATGGTCAAAGGGTTCCAACTCCAGGAGATTCCATTTCTATGACTTGAGTGGTAATTTTAGGTTCATTTTCAACTCTATGCAATAATCTACTTTGTCTCTTTTTCCTCCAAATGATTAACTCCCATCCCCAGCTTCTTCTCTGAGATGCAGTGTCCAGGTGTGAGAGAAGTGGAAACTGCTCTGATCCAGTTTCTAACACTGGGGCTTTCCCGATTCTCACTCGATTTGACCCTCTCTTCAAGGGTTATAAACGGAAACGGAGATCTTCTTTCCGGAAGAATTCAAAAGGGAAGCAGAAGAATCACCGCTTGAACACGGGCTCAGGTGAGCTGACACTGCGATTACTTCTGGGAAAACTACTCCGTTTACTTTTTCTTAACGACAACAAGATGCGTATCATTCCCAGCAGCGGTGTGCGTTATTGAATGTTTTCATTTATTTGCTACAGAGGGCCCTCTGGCTTTTGGGAAAGTTGAACAGATAGACAGTAGAGATTATTGATAAGGCAGTGTCCCCGCACTGACGGAAACCTTGCACAATCTTTCCAACGTCTGTAATGTATATTTTACTACTGGTTCTCATCGACTACCTCTAAGAAAGGAAACTAAGAGCCACCTTAGAAAGAAGCCTGTGACAAGCTGGGTATGCTAGAACGGTCTGTAGTCAGCACTCTGGGAAGCTGAGGCAGGAGAACTGCAAGCCAGTTTGAGCCCAGTCTGGGAAATTTAGCAATTTAGCAAGACCCTGTCTCAAAAATAATAAATAAATAGGACTTAGGGTGTAGCTTAGTGCAAAGACCCTGCATTCAATCCCTAATACCAAAAAGAAAAAAAGAAGTGAGACATTACAGAGAGACAAAGGAAGAAAGGAAGGAAGGGAGGGAAAGGAAAGACACCGACTCCATAGAGCCTGAGGCAGTGAAGAGAGTGACCGTTAACACCTCCAGTGAGACCAACACTCAGACTTTCAGCCTACAACTTACATTAAGTAACTCGAACACTGTTCTCTTGAAAACGCGGATGCTGTTTCCTGTGTTGCTGGAGGGTGTCTTCTAGCACAGTGCAAGACGAGCCCTGCACTGTCGCATGACCATGGAAGAGCTTCCCACTCGCTCCGCGGGAGACAAGTGTGGGGTCTTCTGCCAGGAGTGTCAGGGACTCCTCGGAATGACAAGAATCTAATGACCATACAATCGATCATACAGAGAACGTGCAGGAGAAGGAAACCCATCCTCAGCTGAAAACGACGCCTCCACAGGCTATGGTCCTGATGTGACATGACCCTGCTGCATGCCCTTCGGGACCCAGGTCATCTCACCTCTGTCCACAAGCCTGTCCCACTGCTGCCCTGCTGCCAAGCGCCCCAGGCCCTTCACGGGAAGCACTCGGGCCGCTCACCAGAAGTATTCAGGCCCTCCACCAGAAATACTCTTCACAGCCCAACCTACCCTACCAGGCTGCCATCCCCATCGCCCTTCCCAGCCTGCCTCCCCATCCTGAGAGAGCACTGTACACTACCTCGGTCAACATGCAATGCTTGCACTTTTTCTTTCAGAGAGCTTATATGAGCATTGTAGGCACACACTTAAGGGAAAATAGAAAGGGTATGAAATTACAAATGTACAGATGAAGACAGTTCCATATTCCCATTTATCAAGTTTAATTAACTGAACCGAAGGGTCTTCTTTCCTCAGGTCAGGGCCCCTTCCCTCTGCTTTAATCACATGCCATGCTGAGGATAAATACCGTATTAAGTAGTTGATATAATATTATATCAAAATATAATATTATAATTGACTGTTTACAAGTCCTTCCCCCACTAGCTCAGAGGCTGGTAAACTATAGCCTACAGGCCTATGCGCCTGTGTTTGTTAATATGACCCTGCACCTGTGTTTGTAAATAAAGTTTTATTGACACCCAGACATATTTCGTTTATGTATTATCTATAGCTCCTTATGTGCTACAGAGCCAATAGAAAATTGGGTATATGATAAGTTTATTTAAAACAATGAAGGATTCTTTTTTAACAGAACACATCTATTATATAAGTTAAGCATTGTTCTATGGGAAGAAAGGAAACTGAAATTAGTTAAGAGCCACATGTTAGGCACTCTGCTGGCTGCTTCTCTTGTTTAATCATCACAGCACTTTCTCACATGGGCAGCACTGACATGGTCCATTTTACAGATGACAAAATTGAAGCTAAAGAGGTGAAGCAACTACTCCAAGATCAAACGGCTGAAGGAGATCATAAATCCAGACCTCTTTAAAAGGAATTCTTCTCCCACCTTGCCCAATAAACTCAAAGACAAAGTCCTAATTCATATAAACAAAACCAATTCTTTGGTGTATATTAAACTATTAGAGGTTAAGTATTTCTCTGCTAAGTATTTAATACATTTCATGTACAAGGAAGCAAACTATTATACAAATAAGACAGGCTTTGGTGCTATTTAATTGTTATGGTGAATGAACAAAAACAATTTGTGCAGTGTCTGTGAACAGCAAGTATTCAATAAATAGAAGCTATTAAAAATATTAGGCTGAGCATGTAGCTCAGTGGTCCAGTGCTTGCCTAACTTAAGCCACAAGTGAAAAATTCCATACCTTACTTCAACTCAGGTGTGCTATGAAAAATGTGTAAAATTCTTTTCAAGCTAGCATAAGGCATCCAGAAAACACAAACGAATCTAGTGCTTAGACTTGGGTCGCATCCCTGAGATATCTCATTATATATATGCAAATATTTCAGGGGTTGGCATAAACCCAAAATCCAAAATACTCTGGTCCCATGTATTTCAGATACTCAACCTGTATCTTCTATTTTACAGATGTTTTTGGCATTAAAATGCTGGGAAAGCCAGGCATGGTGGTGCAGGCCTGTAATCCCAGCACTCGGGAGGCTGAGGCAGGAGGATTACTGAGAGTTTGAGGCCAGCCTGGGCTACACAGTGAGTTTGGGGCCAGCCCGAATTACATAGGGAGAACTTGTCTCAAAAAACCAAAATTAATTAATTAATTAAAAATTTAAAAGAAAAAAATGCTGGGAAAAGTTATAGTCAATCTAATTTAACCATGAGAAAAAGGATGACCAGACAGATGAAGTGGCTTGTTCCAAATGCGAAACCAGCAGCCACGCCAGATGCGGCAGACTAGCTGTCTCGGGTTGCAGTCGCCCTGCACCTGGCTGCTGTGGACAGCACTTTTTTCTAACACGCCGACCGGGCGCGCTCGCTTGCACGACTCTCCTCACACATCCCAAGTCCATGAGCACGGGCCCGGCCCTCCTAACTGAACAGTCAGTTAGCGTTGCATCTTCATTTGAGTCCAAAACCCGCGCAACACTACAGGATTTTTTTTTTTTAAAGAAACAATATTTTAATTAAGACCAACTCTTAGGCGTCCTGCCAAATCAGTCACCTTTTTTATAATATATGAATCAGAGAACCTGAGATGCTAAACCAGTTTTTCCGTGACGAAGATGGCCAACGCCAACCTGCAAAACACAAGGGGCACAAAATCTGGGTCTGCACCCAGCCCACACTTGCCCCCAAGTTACTCAACTTAATAAACCATCTAATTATAACAGTGCATCATGGACATTCAAACTTTTACCAGTTTGGGTTTGACTTTGTTATACTTGGGCTCTTTACACCATAAACAAAACCAGAAGGCATGGAGCGCAGATTGCACAGTGAGGTCTGAGCCACGGGCTTGAGTGTGACCATCAGGGGTGGCCGGGCTCATGGTGAAAACACACATGGCCTGAGGAACCCCAGTCCCGGCTCAGCTCTGCCATGCCGGCCACGTGACTCTGGGCAAGTTATTTCATGCCTGTGGGGCTCTGTTTCAGCATCTACGACATAAGAGGCACAAAACGTACAGTAGACAGCTGTTATGAGAGTCAAGAGTAACATCCAGCATGTGCCCTGCATGCGGTAATCGGCACAAGCTGATTACTATTCATTAATTTTGCCTGTCAGTTAGGAAGGACCTTGGGGGGCTGTGTCCGTTGGTAAGTAACATTTGAATCTGAGAGCAATAAAATGACTTCAAAGAGGCCTTTGATTTAGAGGCACAGTTATTCGTGGGAGCCTCGCCCCCAACTGATCCAAATGAAGGGGTGTTTTACTATGCCACATCCCGTGTGCACAGCCAGGACCAGAATAGAAAGTGGGCGGGGCGAGCGTACCGGTTAGCTGGACTTGCAGCTGGGCAGGGGCTGGAAGGAGAGTGGCCCGTCCCACACCAGCTTAGACACCCTTCGGGATGCGACATCTTTCATGCTGACCCCCTCAGCCGCACCCTGGGAACGGCCACACGGCCTCCATGCCAACAGCACCAGCAATCTTCCACAAACTCCACTGCTTCTCCCACTCAAAGCAAATAGGGCAGGTGACTCTTGAAACCTGAGAACGCCGTCATACCCCGAGAGTGTTTCTATCTATCTCTCCCCTGAACTATGAATCTCCTAAAACACCATGCTGAGCTGGCAGTGTGACGGCAGAAGGCGACTCTACAGTGTGGCTCCCGGCTGGCCTGGGGCACGGCCCAGGTGGGGGTGAGGGAAAAGGCCGCCTCTCCTCCCATGCGGCTGGCACCTTGGCACCCTGAGAACAAGTGAGCTGAGATGCAGTTCTCCCAGGCTTTTCCTCAGATAAAGCCCCAGAGCACCCTTAAGCCAAAGCCAGGCCCGCCATCTCCATGAAGCGTCCAGTCCCACAGGAAGCACAGCCCTGCACCCCGCCAGCTGGATGCACGAAGGGCGGGGAAAGCAGCAGAACACACGGGAGACGAACGGCACCGCGGCAGAAGGGAATGTCGGGCAGGGACTCTCCCGAGTGGAAGTAGCTGCAAACTTGGCCACACATGGCCTGTGTCGCAGTCTTCTTGGACATCTTCACCTGCCCCCACGGTGGACAGCTCTGGAGAGGCCATCCTGCCGCTGCTACCAGATTTGGGATTACAGGACTTGGAGGATGCGGATGTGGGTGACACTCCAGAGATGACCACAGTGAGCTCTACCTGCTGCAGTACACTATAACTGGAGTCAGCACTGGGGTGTCATGGGCTTGGCTTTCCCTAATGGACCAGGATGCCCGAAGCCCATCACAGCCCTTCCAACATTCTCCTCTCCGTTCACTGCCAACGCCACGGAGCAGCACGGCACAGGACAAATCACGGCCCCGGCAACATGCCCCACTTGGCTGTTTTCTCTCTCAAAGCCAAGTAGGAAGCAAAAGATGAAAAGATAAAATAAATGGCCCACGGAGGAACCCCTTCCCACACGACACCCCTCCCCTGTGTGGCTACACGTTTCAGGTGCTCACGCCTAAGTCAGCGGGTGGAGCACGTGCTGGAGGATCGTGGGGCACCAGTAAGTGCTCCTTTGAAACAGGAACCAGGGTGGGCGCGGCTCAGTGCAGAGCGGGTGCTTACCTCACACAAGGCCCTGAGTTCCGTGCCTGGTGCCAGGAAAGAGAGGGGGAGGGGAAGCGATGGTTAAATTAAAGCCCTTTGCAGGACTTCTCTGTGCCTTTCAGAGGTTGAAGTGCATCATGAGCCCTGAAAGTGGGGATCTTCGTGATGCAGTTTCCAAACCTATTTGACCCTGGCAACTCTCCCTACACACACTTTCAAAGGTGTATCCTTGGCCTACAGAACATGAGAGATGTTGCCATGTCTGTTGTTTGCCCTTTGTGACCTAAAACTGTGTATGAATACAATGCAAATTTAATATATGGAAATTCTGGGAGAAAACAACCTTGTTAACCTTGACAACCTACATGAGGGTTAGAGAAGGGGTATCCACGTGTGTGGAAGGATGCTCAGCCTAAGCAGAGGGATGTTTTTCTACTTTTGATCGGAGAAAATAAAAATGATAACTGTTCTCTGTCTTCCCCAGAGATTATAACTGCTAATTGGGAAGAGATGGGCCAACATTAAATACTCCTAGGAAATCATCTGCGCAAGGTCAACCACAACAGAAAGCAATCAACTGTGAAATTCCGCCTCCTGGAGAAAAAACGTAACTGCTCAGTGCATCCCTAACTCTTTTGTAGAAAGAAAATCGCTCAGCCAGCTGGGTCCAGTGGTGGGTGTGTGCTGTGCGGGCAATTATTTACTGCTTTGCCCTTTAAAAATAGTCTCTGTGCCTCTGAGAAGCAAGAGCAGGGACACAAAAACACGTCATTATTCACAATTGCTAACACGTGGAGGTGACCCTGTCCATCCACAGGTGAATGCGTAAACCTGACATGGGCTATCTATGCAATGGAATATTACTCACCCTGTAAAAAGTAGGAAGTCCCTGCACATGACCACTAAGGACATTATATTTAAAGCCAATGAACCATAGAATTAAAACCGGTTAAAATGATAAATTTCATATGTACTTTACCATAATAAAAATGTTTTAAAGAAAGTGAATCTTCAGGAAGCAGATGAGTCAGTGGCCTGATTAATTCAACACAGATGCATTGAAGTTGAGGCGCTCCCAGAAGAGACCTGAGCCCCCACGGCCTCCTGGCCTGTTTTCCATCTCAGGGTCATGTTCCTGAGGGCCCTCAGGATGCAGACCTGTCCAGACGGCATCCTCTCCACGGAAAGCCCTTTACCCTCAGGCTCAGCTACAGTGGGAGGCTGGAGGGACACTGCCAGCCACAGGAAGAGACCAGATCTCCCTCAGCCTCGCACGCCACTTGAGGCAGGTTACCCGAGCTCCTGGGTGCAAGCTTTCTTCCCTCTGTGGCACTGCGCTGTAGACCAGCGGCACAGCGGCAGAATTTGATGACTGTGTATTGGTCCCCTGCTGAGTTCCAGACCCCGAGGTAGTAACAGTGCAAAGTGCTGTCCTGCTCGCAAGCGCTCAGAGTCTAGGTGTGGCAACTGGAGCAGGAATAAGAAACGACAACACTGGGGGCTGGGGATTTAGCTCAGGTGGTAGAGTGCTTGTCTAGTAAGCACAAAGCCCTGAGTTCGATCCCCGGCACACACACACAAAAAAATGACGACATTGATAAATACAAAGCCGGGAAATTTGGTACAATAGATGAAGCGGGTTGTGAGTGCACCCCAGGGAGGCGTCCAGGCTTGGTGGGATGCAGAGGGATAGAGTATTCTCTGGGCAGAGCACAGCCTGTGTGAGGGGTCAGAAGGGGGGCTGGGCAGGGCGAGGACTGGAGGAAGGCGATGCACACCTGGGCTGGGAGCTGAGCTAGAAGGCAGGTGGGGAGTAGCCAGGTGGGGTGCACCCCGCACACCGTGTTAAAGGTGAGGCCTTGTCTCGGGTAGCTTCGAGATGCAGTTAGGGCGCTGGTGGTGTAGCTCAGTGGTGGGGCGTGTGGCCCTCGATTCCAGTCCTGATGCACCCAAAGGCAAAGCTAAAACCAACCCAACTTTATTTAGGGTTTTGGTGGATGAATACCCTGATCAGAGATCACAGCCTTTCAGAAAGGGACCCAGTTCCTGACCCAGGGGAGGGTAGGAAGGAAAAGAGTGACTGGGAGGGACAGGGTGCAGCAGGCTGGTAAAGGTCCAGCTCTCCAGAATGGACTGTGGCTGTGTGGGTGGGGAGTCTGCAGGCTATTGACCAGCCATCGATTAACAGGTGTAAGATCCAAATGAGTCCAGGAAGGAACGGGCTGGCCCTAGCCACCACTTACAGTGCGAACTGCTTTAATCTCTTCGCTAAGATCAGCTGTCCAGATGTTTTGGCTTTACAAGGTAGGAACAGAGAGGAAGTTCTGATAAAAAGGCTACTTTGGGGACCTAGGGAACACTCCTAAGTTTGATCAGATGTTAAACAGCCTTTATGAAGCCCAAAAGAGAGGGTTCTGGGAGTCAGAAGCAGAAGGGCCAGCCGTGTCCAAGATCAGTGGATGGCGGTGGCCGCAAAGCCAGGCATTCACTGGGGCCAAGCTCATTAAGCCTTGTGACCTTTGTGCCTAGTTTAGAGGCCTAAAGTTAGCAGTTGGGAAACTGTAAGTTCTTTATCCAAAATTTTGGGACTGGAGTGTTCTGGATTTTTCTGGATTTTGGAATATTTGTGCATATATAATGAGATATCTTGGAAATGGGACCCAAGTCTAAACACTAAATTCATTTGTGTTTCATATCTACCTTATACACATAGTCTGAAGGAAATTTCCAACAAGATTTTTCATCAATTTGTGGAATTCCACACTGAGGAATTTTCCATTTGTGGTATCACGTCAGCTCTCGAAAAGTTTCAGATTTTGGAGCATTTGGGGCTCGAATTTTCAAGGTTTTGAATTTTCGGGTTAGGGATGCTCAGCCTGAAGCAGCTGAGGACATGAGAGTCGGAAGGGGTCCCGAGGGACGTTCCTGTGGGAAGGGCTCGGCCTAAATGGGACTCGCAGGGCCCTGTTGCTGTGAGGAAGCTTTTGCGTCCATTGCTTCGCGTAATCCCCACGAAGCCAGGCAGCAAGAGTGCGTTCCTCCTTGGAAGTCAGCTTCCGAGAGGCTGAGGGGCCCTCTGAGGTCTCTCAGTGCTGGGACTTGCGTGCTGCATTCAGACTCTACGCTTCTCCCTGCCCCAGGTCAGGCTGTCTGCCAGTGGCTGGAAAGCTCCTGTTTCCCCACTCCTGCCACTGCTGGGGCCTGGGCTCGGGCTGGCCACCACACTGTGAAAAGCCTCAGTTCAGAACAATTTTTGATTTTTTTCAAACCACATGACTGCTCTTGCATACCTTCCTCAGCTCCCCGTCCGCCCAGCGGAGGCCAAAGATCCAGGAGCAAGCGTCCTTCCGCCTCTCTTGCCTGCTCAGGCGCCTCCACAGCCACCAGGAAGAAGGCACCAGGAGCCGAAGGTTTGGGGCCTCCAGCGCCCAGCCGGATCTCACCACCTGTGCTGGCCTTGCTTAGCCTGTGTTCCTGGGCAGGCAGGGTGTCTCAGGCTGCACGGTGCACAGGCACCAACTCGCTTCTGACACCTACAGAGCGGCTCCAAACAAGAGAGCAGAATCCCTGCGAGGCTGCCAAGGTCCTCGCGTGGTCACGCCGGGTGTGGATGCTGCCTACATTCTTTGCTTGCTGTAGAATTTCAGGCAGGAAGTGAGAACCTTCGGCAGGGTGGCCCCGCTAAGGAGCAAACTGAATCCCGCAGGGCAGTTTCCCCCTGGAAGAGGCCCTTGCTCCAGTTTCCAGACCGGCAGGTTGTGGCCCTCTTTGCATCCGCAGTGGCCAGTGGCAGCAGGAGAGCAACCACGCTGCTTGGGGCTTTGCTCAAAGGCTTCTTGGCCCTGGCTGGCTCTCTGCTTCTCACACACAAGGAAGAGGAGGACGCTGGGCAGGGAGAGGCAGGAAGTTCTGGCCGCCAGCCCTCTCTCACGTGCCAGAGGGACAGGATGAAACTCTCTCGGATCAGCTGCTAAGTCATCCGTGGGTCACACACAGCAGCTGAGCGGGTGTCACCTCCAGGTGCAGCTTCTGCCTGTCACGCGACACTGCCAATCTCACTGTCTCCCACCAACTGGGGTTCTGGGTACTGAGAGGCCACAGCTCACAGGGGATGGGGATCCCTGCCCCTCAGGGATGGCAGCTACTCCCCAAGGTCCCCGTCACACCACTCCTGCATCCTGCCTTCCAGAGAAAAGAGAAGGAAGCAGCCTGTGGTGCCCATAATGAGGGAAGACATCTCCTGGCTACCCTGATTCTGCCAATCAACTTGTTAGAACCGGGAGGTGGTGAGGAGCGGAAAGGAGAACAATATGCAGATCATGATGCTCCTGCACATCTGTGCAGCCGAGCCACAACCCGGCCACCCAGGGGTCCCCCAGCAGGTGGGGACACGAGCACCACATGGCAGGCACCTGCAGCAGGATGTGGTTGTCCTTCGTAGCCAGGCACTCTTAGTTGGAAATTCTTAAAAGAGAAAAATCCGTGTCTGTGCTGAATGTGTACAACTGTGTGCTTGGCATTATTCCCCAACAGTGAAGCACACCAACGTCTCACACAGCTTTACACTGTCGCAGGCGTCCTCAGTAACCTAGAGATGACTCGGAGTGCGTGGCAGGATGCACCTCGGTTAAATGCAAATATAAAACCACTTTACTGCAGGACCTTGAGCATCCTCAGATTTTGGTATCTGTGGGGATCCTGGAACCAATTTCCTGTGAATACTGAGGGCTGGTTGCCTTGCTCAGCATCAAATGGGAACAATTACTGCACAGGGTCACGGACCACTCAAAGATAACGGTAACCAGAAGACCATGGACTACTTGACCTCAGTCTGAGCTGACACCAGTGGGACTAAGATCTGGGGCTGGAAATGAAGGCAGGGCTTCCCCTGGAGGAGGGCGGACAGGAGACAGATGAGCAGGAGGAATTTAGGAGGGCGAGGAAAACACCTGCACTTAGGTGGTGGCTAACGGGCTTGTATGAGTCAAAACCCACCACTCTACATGCTGACCGCCTGTCTGTCTCACTCTGTTTAGAGGCCCCGGGAAGTTGTTTCAAAGGGCATGCAAAGCCAGGGCTGAAATCCCAATGGACTGGGGCTTCCCAGTACCCTCCCACCTCCGGTAGCTCTGGGGCAGAGGCCGGGGCCTTGGCTCACCCTGAAGAACAGATCAGGGCGTTTGTCTGTTCTTTTCCCTTCTGCTTAGGGAGTAGAGCTCTAGGCCAGGGCCATGAGCAACTCACATAGTTGCTATTTCAAGGCCCGAGACCGAACAAAGCTGCTGATGGGCTGTCTGTCAGTTCGTAACAGAACCCTCCCCGTCACTGTAGCAAAAGCAAGCAAGAACCAGGTGTGGTGGTGCACGCTTGTAATCCCAGCACTCTGGGAAGCTGAGGCAGGAGGACTGAAAGGTCGGGTCCAGCCTTTAGCGACTTACGGAGACCATGTCTCGAAATACAAAATTTTTTAAAAAGGACTGGGGATGTAGCTCAGTATGAAGGCTTCGAGTTCAGTCCCCAGTACTGAAGACAAAAGCCGCACAACTACTCTTCCAAGTAGGTCCTGCTCAGGGTGGCAGGGCAGGGCTGCAGGCCCCACTTTATCCTTTTAGAGTTCAGGTCACCCCAGGCTCCTCAAGGGTCGACCACAGACAGGCCCATTTCAGGGTGGCTGCTGTCAGGACCAGCCGTGACGCCCCTGAAATACTCAGGCCTGACCCCCCTTCCTCCTTCTGCACTTAGGGCGCACAGCCCCCCACCCAATTCACAGCCAGGATGTGTCCTTCCCTGGTTTACCTGTTGCCTCGGCCACCACCTGGATCCCACCCACATGCAGCAGCCTCCCATAGGCGTTCCGGAGGCCCCCTTCGCTGGTGCACAGATGATTTTATAACACAGAAGACAGGACGGAAAGGACGCTTCCTGTAACACTGTTGGGAAGGACAGGGACACTGTCCTTCTCTCTTCTCCTGAAAGGGCCTGCCATGGGTTGAACTGTGCCCTGGGCCCCACAAGACATTCTGGAACCAGGTGTCATGGTGCAGGCCTGTAGTCCTAGAAGTAGGGAGGCTGAGGCAGGCCAGGGTTAAGTTTGAGGCCACCCTGGGCTATATATAGCAAGTTCAAGGCCAACCTGGATTACATGTGAGACCCTGTCTCAAAAACGCCGAACAAAAAAGACATGCTGGGTTCTAATCCTCAATGGCTCAGAATGTTGCTGTATTTGGAGAGTCTTTAAAATAGTATTAAGGTTAAACAATGGCATGAGGCCAGGCCCCAGTCCAATATGACCAGTGTCCTGGAAGAGGAGCTCAGGAGATAGGCAGAGAGACGACCAGGTGAGGACAGAAGAGAAGCCTTCTCC
>PVJO010024117.1:0-24911 GCA_004026905.1 Hystrix cristata
AAAAAAAAAAAAAAAAAATTCAATCCCCATATGGGCTACCAAAAAAAGCAAATAAATAAAAATTAGAAATATATACAGACTAAAGTCTTTTCCCACCACCTGCAGGGTTCTGTATGATCTACCTTTCCATCTTTCTCTGGGGCCACTTTCTCCCTTCCTTACCATGTTCCAATAACACTGACTTCCGCTTTGCTTCTGGAACATTACAAGACTTTCATGCCTTAGTTCAACTTATGAACCTTTTTATGTGTTTGATTTCTCCTCACCTATCAAGTGTAAGATCAAATGTCATCTTATCTGAAAACTTGTCTGTAATCACCCTGTTTAATGTAAAACCTGCTCTCCGTATCTCTAACCCTATAGACACTACCATGCTGGAAGCTTTCATGTTGGTTTGTTTTTGTTTTCTGCTTTACTGCACCTTGAAATTCACCTGTGCACACATAGTTATGGCCAGTCTTTCTACTAGACATAAAGCTCAAGGGAGGCTGGGAATTTGTCTGTTCAGTGTAAGATAGCAACTCTGGCCACAATACAGAAAATCAACCAAGTATTGTCTTTGTTTTATGAGTTGCCTACTTCCACTGGATTCTTAGTATTCTGACACTAGTCCATACTATCATATCTTACTAAGATCTGGATTGTGTTTTGTCAAAGCACTATTGCATAGCTTAATCCATGGGATACTTAGAACAACTCCACTGGGTAAGAATGTTTCATTTTTAAAGAGGAAACTGAGGCTGTGGAATGCTAAGACACTTCACCATGGTCCCATAGCCAATAAAGACCACGGCAGAAATGAAACTTCTTTATTTTATCCCAAGCTTTCTACTATCTGGAAAATGATTTTACTACACTGGACACCTTTGCTCAAAATGAGAAAATGAAATAACACGAATTACAAACATACCAAAGAGCATTTCAAAGTAAAGATTTAGGTAAAAGTCTCAAAAAATCTCCAAAAAAAAAAATGCATTTCAAAGGTAGAAGGACATACATACAAAAAGATGTAGAGGACTCAAAAACTGCATTTGATGTGAGCACAAATTCGGTCTCTGCTGCCCAGGATGGAGGGTTCTGGCATGTCCCTCTGCCCAGTTAGGACCACATCGTGGGAAGGCAGGAAAAGACTGTCACTCCACCCTGCGATCACACACACTAACAGTGCCCCAACACACTAACAGCCTTTGCGGGGAAGTCACTAGAAGCAGAGAGGGATCGGCCCTGGCCTTGGCGGCAAGTCATTCCCTTGCTCTCTTTCACAGAGAAGCACTCGGGAGGTCGGGGTGGGAGAGGCGGATGGGCTCCGGGACAGACCGAGTGGGAGGGCAGCAACTCTGGGTGAGATGCTCACTGTCTGGAACCACATCAAAGGCCAGGATGTGGGAGAATGTCTATGGATTAGTTCAGATCCAAAATGTCCTTTGAGGTTTTGTTTTTATAAGATTGATAGAAAGTCTCTCATTATGTGTCTCCAATCACTGTGGGCTCGCTAAAATGAGATGAATATTTCTTCAATTAATTTGTTTTCTCTGAGCAGGAGGCAAAGGCTTAGGAATGTACTGGCTTTAAAATAAGGCAGAATCCTCACCCACATTAAGATCCATTTGGCACATCAGCGTGCTATTTGAATAAAAGCTACTGGTAACATCAGGAGACTTGCAAGTTTAGTCTGTATCTCAAAACACATAACACTTTAAACAAAGCTTAGGTAAATTTTTAGATGTTAAACATTTGGGGAGAAGACCCCCCCAACCTAATGCAAGTCAACAGCTATTTATCAAATATTATATATGTGTAAATCAACACAATCACACATTCACCTTAGTTTTTAAAAACAAGCTTTTCTAGTATCCTGTGTGCACACTGCTCTAGACAGCTTTCTAAGAATTTAAAGATCCTCTCTAATATTTGTCTTCCTTTTTTTTTTTTTTTTTTGGTGCCGGGGATCGAACTGAGGGCCTTGTGCTTGCAAGGCAAGCACTCTAACCACTGAGCTAAATCCCCAGCCCCTGTCTTCCTTTTTATTCACTAATGCAATTTCATTTTTGTGAAATCATTATGCATAATTTAATCACTGTGGATAACAAAAAATGAAGAAGAGAAGAAGGGGAGAGGAATGAGGAGGGAAGGAAGAGAGAAGGGGCCGAAGGGATAGAAGAAGGGAAATAAAAATGGGTTTTTGAGTTCTAGAAGTTAACAGTCTAACAGAAGAGCTAGGATAGCACAATCAGAAAGTAATTACTCCTTCACCAGCTGGGACAGATACACACACACACATACACACACACACACACACACACACACACACACACACACACAGAACTTGTTTGCTGAAACGGAAACACCTTGGCAAATAAATGAAATTTTGTGCCTCAGTTTTCTGTCTATATATATATAATAAGGAAGTTGGATCACGTGATTGTTGAAATTCCATACAGCTCTAAAATTCTGTAAGTCACTTAAGTGTCGTTGAGAATTTACTCTTTGTGAAAGAAGTATTTTGCCAGGAGAAGCAGGACATACAGCATGAGTAAAATCTGTGTGGCCTTAAAGAGATTACAGCATGTTCACGGGATGCTAAATTCAAACTCCTACCTTATTAGAAGCTACTGTGAGTGAAGGTGCTGGGGAAGTGGGAAGAAGGAGGGACCAAGGACGGAGATGGCGGGAACAGAGGGAAGAAACAAAGTGGGTTAAGGCCAACAGAGAAATGAGCCACCTGGTGTAAAGGGCAAAGGATGTTAAAGGAAAAAGCTGAGAAAGGAAACTCAGAAAGATCGGTTATATTAAAAGGCAGGATAACCAGCTGATCTAGCATGGCACACGGGAGAGGATGGGAAAGACTGAGCAGTGAACCAGCTTAACCAGCCTGAGTCTCAGGGAACTGCCTCAAACTGTTTCAGTTGGAACTCAGGGACTGTGGCTGAAGACCTGGTAAAATAAGCCCTGTTTTACTGCAACAGAAATGGGCTAGTGTTGTCAAACGCAAGAACTCTGAAGGAAGAGGGAGGAAGAAAAATGCTGCTTCTGGACAGGCAGATACAGAAAAACCTTTGCGGTTCTGTTCCAGCTGAGTGATTTCCTAGTCCTTGGAAACCGAGGATTCTCACAGTGTGGGAAAGTGCTCGTTCGACTTTGAAATGGCTCTGGATGGTTCTCTCCAGTGGGGGGGACTGTACAGAGAACTGATATGATATTATTAGATCATATCACTAAGGCTGGAAGAGCCCGATAGAAGACTCCGTTTCAAGATCTGACGCATGTCAGCCAACAGAAGCGCGGGGACAGACATTTGAAGGAGCCTCTGACTTCACACAGCAAACACCCTGCCTCACAGATTTTAAAAAAAAAAAAAATGGAAAGAAAGAGGAGGGGATAGGGTTAGTGAGTGCACCTTGGGGGACAAGGCCTGGAGGAAAGAGGAAGGCCGGGTCTCTAGTGGGACAGGGAGATTCCCAAGGACACAGCCTACTTTCCACGGGAGATGGAGGAGCCACCAGAGCACAGCCACCTCCCAGGGGCACACCAAAGGACATCTCTGACTGCACAAAAAAAGTCCAGGGCAGTCAGGCATGGTGGTGCATGCCTATAATCCCGGCACTTGGGAGGCTGAGGCAGGAGGATCGCTGTGAGTTTGAGGCCAACCTGGGCTACATAATGAGTTCAAGGCCAGACTGCATTACAAAGCGAGACCCTGTCTCAATTAATCAATCAATCAATAAATAAATAATCCATTCCCTACTGCATCCAGACAATAGTTCTAGCATTGAGACAGGGCCAGCTGTGTGGTGGGCGATGGTGACTGAAGGGCACCGCGTGGTCGGTTCAGGGTCTCTGGCACCAGAACAGCAGGGTTCAAGCCCCTGCTGGGTGGGAGCGCTTTAGCTAGTTACTCAAATTCTGCGTCCCGTTGCTTGTGGACATCTTAGGGATATGCTATTGCCTTCCCCAGAGAATTGTGGATCTCTTGAAATAGACACAGGAAGCACCCCACAAGTGGTGGCTACTGCCGTTGTTGATTGTTGCTATTGTTATTACCTAACTGACCGGCCCGGGAGCAGGTGTGTCCCCACTGCAGGTGCGACTGCTTTTCCCAGCCACAGTACAGAGTGAGTCACAATCACAGCACTTTGCCAGCTTCCTGAACTACTGAATTGCTCGAGGACTTCTGACCAGTACTAAAAAAAAAAGTCACCCTTTCTTTTTGAAGTTCACAGATGACAGAGGCTTTCTCCTCAACCCTACCTTCCCTTTTCAAGGCCATTAAATCCCAAAGAAAGCAATTACAAAATGATTTCTTTCACTGCCACCCCTTTGTGGTTCCTTTTCTCCATTCATTCTCCAGCCTCATTTATACCAAAAGAAAAATGATACTTCATGCATTATACTGTTTGTCACCCATGAGCCATCGGGCACAACTGTACGTGTCTTTCATGTGTGTGACTCAGTGTGCGCTGTCCTTTCCTTTCCCCTGCAGCGGGGGCTGGCCCTGCCTCGGGAGAAGAGGGGACACTTGTGAGCTAACGTGCGCTGTTCACATCGGTTGGCAAAATAATGCCCTGGGTCCCCCCAAAGTATCCATGTTCTAATCTTGGGAACCTGAGAATATGTTTGTTATGTGGCAAAGGGGAATTAAGGTTCCTAATGGAATTAAGATAATTAATCAGCTGATTTTAAAATAGGAAGATCATCCTGGATTATTGTTGCAGACCCAGTGAAATCACTGGGCTCTTTAAAGGTGGAAGAGGAACACAGAGTTAGAGGTCAGAGTGACACAAAGTAAGAAGGACCAACCAGCTGTGGCTGGCTCTGAAGATGGGGGAAGGGGACTATGTGCCAGGGAATGTGGACTCCGGAACTTCCAGCTTCAAGAAGCAGGGTGGGAAGAGTCTCTCCTGGGCTCTCACAGGGCTGTGCACAAAGATGCCCAGCCCTATGGATACTTGGATCTAAAACCATTGAGACCTGTGTCCAGCTTCTGACCAACAGAACTGTGAATTAGTACACTTGTGTAGCTTCAAGACACGCAATTTGTGGTAATTTGTTACAGCAGCAAGAAGAAACTAATACCTGCCCCATCTTGGAAGATCTGGCTGGCCCACTCCTGAGACTCTACCTCCCAGTTTAAAGAGACTATTGCTCTATTTTAGCTCTGCTAGTTAATTCAATAATAATTAGTGAGCACCTATTGTATGAATGGCCCCATGTGAGGTCCTAGAAATGCACAGTGAATAAGACCCAGGTGCTTTCATTTTCTCAACAAATATGTGTGTACTCAGGGTCTGGGTCAATGTGGCAGAGACAGAAAGAAAACAGTCCTGTCTAAAATGGCTCACAGATTTCTGTGAAGGCAATCAATATAAATAAAATATCATGACTTGATATAGTAAGTATATGACATAGGAATTGCTATGGTCTGTATGTAGATGTCCCACAAGGACTTCATGCACTCATGGACAGGGCATTTGGAGGAAGGCTAGATTGTGGGAGACTACAGATGACTTGCTTTTAGGAGGCAGGGTCTTGTTGGAAGAGGACAGTCAGGGCAGGTGTGATCTGGAAGAGTTTCTCTCCCTGGCTTCTCCCTTCTCGCTCTACTTCCTGGTTGCCATGAGGTGAGCAGCTTTCCTCCGCCAGACCCTCCACCATGCCTTCTTGGCCTGGAGCCGATGCACTGAAAATCCAAGCCAGAATAAGCCTCGCCTCCTTTAAATTGCAAGTGTCAGGTATTTTGTCCAGAGACAAGGAAAGTGACTGCAACAGGAGTATCAAAGACAGACCACCAAACTCAGCTGGATGGCATCAAGAAGACTTCAGAGAGGAGCAGCAGAGCTCAGACGAACACAGGTTTGCTAGGAGGATGAGATGCAGTGAGACATTCAGAAGCTCTGGAGGGATGTAACGCTAGAAATGCAGCTGGTGCAAATAAGGATCAGAATTTTAAATTTTACTCCTTTTTTTTGAGACAAGGTCTTGATATGCATTTTAGGCTGGCCTTGAACTTATTATGTAGCCCAGGGTGGCCTCAAACTCACAACAAATGGTATTCTCAGCCTCCCAAATGCTGGGATTACAAGCACGTGTCGCCATGCCCGGCTACTTCATTTTTAAAATTGCCTTTAATTGAAATAGAAATAGCCACATGCGGCTGTTGGTTACCACACTAAACAGAGCAGACTGCACTAAGCGGTATGCTTCGGGAGACTGCCCTCTCTCTCCCCTCCCCCTGCTTCTTACTGGCTGGAAAGCAGACATGGTAGCAAGCCAGCCTGGACCACGCCAACAGGACATCAGCCCACGGTGGAGGGGAGGCCATGGAAGGACTCTGGGCCCCTGACAGTAAAAGGGACCATCTTTCAGTTTGCTTCTGCCCAGACTGTTATGTGGGAGGTACAGGAACTCCAATATTGTTTAACCTCTTGTTATCTTGGGTCTTTGACCAGCAGCCAAATCTGTCTCTTACAATAATGAAAAGCAACAACTGCAATCTTGGCTAAGATTTTTTTGAGTTCCCTGTTTGAAGCAGACATTATGCTAAGTGCACATTTAACGCTACACAGACCCCCAAGGTAGACAGTAACATGTGCCCATTCTGCAGATGTTGTGGAGGTTGAGGGCTGCAGCTCAGTGGAGGCAGGATTCAACCCTTCCAACAGCAAATAGTATTCTAGTGAACAGATGCTGTCTTAGTCACTTCCTTGCTGCTGGGGTAAAATACTCGACACCCACAATTGAAAGGAGAAGAGGTTTATTTCAGCTCATGGTTTCAGTCCATGGTCAGCAGGCTCCAGGGCTGGTGGAAGGGCCTGAGGTGGAGGAAGGCTGCTCACACCTGGGTGGCTGGGGACTAAAGAGAGAAGGGAGGAGCCGGAAGGGAGAAACATGCTTCCGGTGCCACCTCTTCTGACCAGATGCCACCTCCTTGGTTGTAGCGCCCAAGGGTTCAGTCGCCTTTCCAAAGCTCCAACTATGAGCGCATGAGGCTCAGGGGGCCATCTATATAAACCGTAACAGATGTATAATATATTATCATGAAATGTCAGGCAAATGAGTGCACACTCAGTTTTCAAATGCAAAGAAGCTGGGCGTGGTGACACATACCTGCAATCCCAGGACTCTGGGAGGCTGAATCAGGAAGATCACAAGTTTGAGCCCAACAGGAACAATTTTATGACTTAGTGAAACCCTGTCTCAAAAGAAAAAAAAAAGCCAGGCATGATGGTGCATGCCTGGAATTGCAGCACCTGGGAGGCTGAGGCAGGATCACGGTGAGCTCGAGACCAGCCTGGGCTACATTGTAAGTTTAAGGCCAGCCTCAACTACATAGCAAGGCCCCATCTTCAAAAGACCAAAATAAATAAATAAATAAAAATATATTTAAAAAAAGACTGGAGATATAGCTCAGTACAAAGAGACTAGGTTAAATCCCCAGTACTGCAGATAAAAATCTAAAATAAAATGCAGAGGTATATTGCCATACACATTCGCAGTTGTTTTCCTAACAGCCACTCCCCCCGCCTTTTTCCCATAAAAAGAACCCCAAATTGCTCAAACAGTACACATAGATTCCCTGACTTTGTGAAGGACAGGCCTCTATTGCAGAACCCATGAGAGAAATCCTACCTGGCCTATACTAATCATGCCTTTTGCCAGTAACTGGACTAAGGGTAGATGTAAGCGAAAGTCTGAAAGGGAAACAAAAACTCAAAACTTGTGTGGAAAGAAGATGCAATTCTGGAAGTGCAGCATCCATCATGCAACCATGAAGACAAAAGCCCACATTATCGGGATGGCAGAGGAGACTCTGAGGTTACTGAGCTGTTGCTCCTGGCTGGTCAACCCACCACTAGACTTCCTGTAGTGTGAGAAAAATAAGCCTCAATTTACTTAGAGCCACTATAGATTAGGTTGTTAGTTTTTCACAGCTGAAATCCATCCTAACTGATACAGAGACGCATATGCATACCTTAGCTTCCATTTTCCTTAGGAAACATAAGAAAAAAAAAAAAAAATCACAGCACTCACAGGGTGCCCTGCCCACTTACAGCCGACTGCTGTGAACCTCACTCCCAGAGGCCCGTCCCTCGGAACACACACTTGGATGGCTGGGAACAACTCACCAGACAGCAGGGCTCAAATGCAAATCGCACTAGAAGTGTAAAGAAATGTTCTCCCTCTGTGACAAATATCCTTTGGGGAATGCACGTGTTTGGAAGGCCTTAAAGTTCTGCTGTACCAGCCTGTTACTATTCTGATATTTTATAATAAATATTATAACATGTAGTGTTAATCTCTGTAGTTGAAGAGAAACATCAATTTTATTGTACAAGGATTCATTCCATGGATATCACTACTGGGCTCACACCAGAAGATAAATGAAGACCAAGGCACGTTGCAGGATGACTAAAATCTACAACATTTAATTACACAGAAATACTAAGGCAATGATGTTATGTGTGTGAATTCCTATGAAAGCCGATTTAACTCTCTCTGTGTCCATAAAAAGCAACAGATGATATTTATGCAATTACCAGAATTACAAACAAATTTAAAACATTTTTAAAAGCTAGATATTTCCAGTGGAAGGGAGACCAATCCGGTGTTTCTCTGTTCGTAAGCATACACCATGCCACCACCTTACCGTGTCGTTGACCTTTAATCTGATTTGTAACCGAAAAGTTCATGGGGCAACTGATCTTATACTATTCCATTCACGAAAAGGGAAGATTATCCATCAAAGGGGCACATTTTTCCTGGGATTTCGCTGAATAAATGAGCTAAGGCATAGTTCTCTTTCAGATACCAAGTTATCCAAAATATTTCCAGATAATCACAGAGGTATGAAACAGCAAATTAAGATTCAGGCAATACTTAGAAATATTTTGCATTTTTGGCAAATATGGCAAAAGTTTAAAAATTGGAAGAAAGAAAGAAGGAGGCGGAGAGAGCGAGAGACACAGAGAGAGAGCGCGAGCGGGGGGGGGGGCCTCAACTTGAGTAACGATCACACTGGAACAAGGAACCCACCTTGGAGATGATTAACGGCTCTCCGTGCTCCAGGCCACCTTTCAGGGTAAAGCCCCAGGGAGCGCCTCCCTCCAGCAAGGCCTCCAGGTACAGGTACCTGCGCCCGGGGGGCGCGCGGGGCTGCGGGCGCTCGGGGGTCCTCATCCCGCCGGCCCTGGCGTGCGGAGACTCGGCGCGGCCCGAGGCGCAGCCTCCCTCCTAGCGCCGCCCCGGGACGCCGCGCCGGAGGCGGCTTTCACTCCGACGCCCGCGAGCCGGGGACTCCGGGTTCCCTCGGAAGCGCCCGCCGGGGTGCATTTCTCCTCCGCGCTGGCGAGACCCTCCAGGGTCAGCCTGAGGCTCGCCTGTACTGCATGTCGCACAGACTCACACCCAAAGTTTTTCAGTGCGTTCAGAGAAAACTAAAAGTCTCTCACCATCTAGGACAAAATGGCCCGAACTCAAAAGAACACCACCTCGTTTTTGATCGATGATCGATCCGTTCTTCCTCGGGAGGGAAATTTACCATCACAATAGCCGCCTGCCCGGCAGGCGCTCACAGAAAGCCCGCACTTTCTCCAGCCGCCCGACGCCCGCGGCCCTGCCAGCTTCGCGCTGTCCTTCCGCAGTAACTTCTTAGTCTGCTTCTTGAAAAATAAGTTTTTACAAGATGTAGAAAGAAAGAAGAAAAAGCATAAATTCTCAATGAAAGTAACAAGGAGGAGGCACCTGGCGTCTTTCTCCGGCGTTGTCAGCAGCGACCAGCCCCGCGCAGGCGGCGGGAGGCGAGCGCACGGGCGCACGGGCGGGCGACACAGCCGGCCCGCCACAAAGACAGACAGCCAACCGGCCTCGCCGCTGATAAAGCCGGGAGCGCCACCCGGCGCCCTGATTGGCTGATGACCTAGAAACTAGTTGCTGGAAGAGCCCCGCCTCGCACCAATTAAAGCAGAGCCTCTGCTGGTGAGGCGGGGGCGCTGGTATTTTGCAAACCCTCCGGGCGACGTGCTGCGCAGCCAGGTTTTGAAGAGCAGCGCCGAAGTGCTGGGGAAACGTGCGGGGAAGGTCAGCTGGGGCGCGAGCCTGCGACTGCTTTAGGGGAAGAAAATTCCGCGTAGGACCCGAGCAGCCGCTCACCTTGAGATAGGACTCCCAGGTCACATTTCTGCCTGCCAGGCTGGATGCTTTCTTCTATGTGTGCTTTGTTACCTGCTCGAGGATGGCTCGTTATCCATTCTTTAAATGAAAAGAAAAAAAAAGAAAAGAAAAAAAGTAATGCCTTGTAAGTAAGTAGTAGGCCCTCGAGGTTGAATGTTGTTCTGATTTCAGGCTAGCCAAGTCATTTTGTAATAATATAATATTTAACATGACTTTATATTCAAAATAGAACAAAAGCTTCGGCCATTGTTATCAGGACAAATCAGAATTATTTCCAAGGAATATGTTTACTAAAGCTCTTTGTTGTGGCTGGGCTGGGCGTGTGGCGCATGCCTGTAATTTCGGCTGAGGCTGTAGGCTCACAAGTCTAAGCCCAGCCTGGGAAACTTAATGAGGCCCCGTCCCCCCCCCAAAAAAAAAGAAAGAAAAAAAGAAAAGGCTAGAAATGCAGCTTAGCACTCCCTGGGTTCAAATCTCAGGACTGAAAAAAAAAAAAAAGTGATTTTTATCTTTGAAACTGAAGTTGAAAACTATGGTGGGGTGTGATAACAATTTGATTTTGTCTGTGCTCATGCTTAATGAAGAGTTTTTAGACAAGTAAGAGTGTGTGATATTTAGTGTCCAACGCATAGCAGGTGTTACTTGATTTTTACTACTAACTTCACCTGAAGGGTTAAGGCCCCCAAAGAAAAAAAGAGTAAATTCTTATTTTTATGTAATGGTAATATGTTAGTGGAAACATAAGATGTGCCAAAGAGAGTATGTGGTAAGCACTGATTGATTCTCAGGAGTGATTTGTGTAATTTTTATTGGGTTTCCTGTGGCAGCCTAACTTACAAAGAAGAAAAAGAAACATCAGCTTTTCTTCCCTCCATTATACAAAGTAATGGATAGTGTGGGAGTTTTGTTTAATTTTTAAAGTACATATACCTCATTTTTCTGAAAAATTGTTTCCATGGCTTTTATGGCCTTGCTTCAAATACATTTTGTAAAACTGAGATCTCAATAATTAACACTTAATATTAAATATAACGAAGCTATCCAAAATTTAATTCAGGCAGAAGGAATAAGTTGTGGATATCCATTGTAACCACAACTATAGTTAAAAACAATGTATTATAGACTTGCAGAATTCTAAGAGTGGATCTTAAGGCCTCTCACTAGCAGCAACAGGAAGGTACCTGAGGTAATAGATGTTAATTAAGCTGATTTGGCTATTCCATGATGTATACATAAGTGAAAACATCATGTTTATATACCATAGATATATATATATATATATATAGTTTTGTCAAAAAATATGAATAAACATAATGAAGCCAAAAACAGAAAGCAAAGAAAATAATAGGTAAGCATAAAAGAATATGGAACTCAGTGCTTAGAGACTGGTGCAACTTCTATTTATATTATTGCCAAAGTTGTCGTCACCCCCTCCCATTAGAGATTTGAACCCAGGGCTTTGCATGAGCCACATCCCCAGGCCTTTTTGTAAAAAGATTTTGAGACAGAGTTTTACTAAATTATCCAGGCTGGCCTTGAACTTGTGATTCTCCTGGCTGGTGCTCCCAAGTAGCTGGGATGCAGGCATGTGCCATGTTTCCTGATTTATCAAAAATATTTCAGAAACAAATAGTTCATGAAAACTGATACATGATCCGAAGAAGCAATTAGATAAAACTTCATTATATAGGTATTCAGTGCAACTGACAGAATTGGGTTGGGATGCCGTTCCTCCATCTTCCAGGTTTACATTCAAAGAACATCACAGGGGCAGGGGACAGCACCCCACACCTGCTTTCAGAGGACCCAGAAGAACCAGAGGGGCCGCGATCTGGCCAGAGGCACCCTGCAGGCAGCATAAGCAGGCAGGAAACGGAAATCTTCAGACATTTAGGGACAGAATACCAGGTTAAATCAAGTCTGTTCCATCATTTGGAGTAAAAAGGCAACTTTCTTTTGGGCCAGTATTGTTCCCTCAGAAGGTATCTGTTAGGTCATGTGATTGGAACTAAAGCCTTTCTCTTTCTTAAAATTATTGAAGATGCCAAAAAATTATACTACATGTATTTTATCTATTAATATTTACCATGTTAGAAAATTAAAACAGGCTGGGCATGGTGGCACACACCTGTAATCCCAGCACTCAGAAGGCTGAGGCAGGAGGATTGCTGTGAGTTTGAGGCCAGCCTGGGCTACATAGTGAGTTGAAAGCCAACCTGAACTGCATAGTGAGACCCCATCTCAAAAAAAAAAAATAAATAAAAACAGAAAAAAAGTTTCTAAATACTTTTTTATTCGCTTAAAAATCGTGATAGGGGCTGGGGATTTAGCTCTGTGGTTAGAGTGCTTGCCTCGTAAGCACAAGGCCCTGAGTTCGAACCCCAGAGCCAAAAAAAAAAAAAAAGAAAAGAAAAGAAAAATAGTGATAAATCCATTACTTTGTTGTTGTCGGTGTTTGGTTTTTTTTGAGACAGGGTCTTGCTATGTAGTTCAGGCTAGCCCTTGAACTCACTATGTAGCCCAGGCTGGCCTCGAACTCATGGCGATCCTCATGCCTCAGCCTCCCAAGTGCTGGGATGATACAGCGTGCACCACCACACACAGCCTCTATTACATTTTAAAATAATGAACATAAGCCAGTTATGGTAAGGCACACCTGTCATCCCAGCACTTGGGAGGCTGAGGCAGGAGGATCTGCTCAAGTCCAAGGCTGGACTACATAGCAACACCCTGTCTCCACCCCCCAATAAATAAAAGAACTAATACATATGGATGCACATATTCTGCCACTGAGCTACACCTCCAGTTCCAACTAATACATGTTTATGAAAAGTCATTTTGTCAAACAAAAATTACTGAGAAAGTGTTGGGGATTTAGCTCAAGTGGTAGAGCTCTTGCCTGTCATGTGTAAGGCCCTGAGTTCCATCCCCAGCACGCTCCCCCAAAAGAATTACTGAGAAGAGTGACAGTGTTTTGCATATTAGCAGAAGATGAGTGGCTTCTGCAGTCTATTCGATATGACAGGTCATAAAGCCACTAGGAAATTCCTGTATACATCGTAAGAAAGCAAGTAGAAATGTCAAACAATGTCTAAGTATTAGGAAGAAAATGGTTTGACCCAGTGGAGGCTCAGACAGCTCTGAAAACAGACCCGTATATGCTGGAAGTCCCCCATCCCTGCAATTCCTGTGAGCACACAAATGCCTGTTTCATTTTCCCTCGTGCCAGCTGTAGTTGGGACTCTGCTACTTGCAGTGAGCAACACAAAACAAAACCGTTGAGGTTGGGGATTGTTATGATTTGTGCCTAAATGTCTCCCCAAAGCCTCACAAGGTCATAGATGGGACTTTTCAGAGGTGGCTGAATCTAGAGTGTGTGATGCTGGGATCAAGGGCATGTGATTACTAAATCAGTCCGCTGATTGGTTTGGTACCACCCTAATCCTGGCAGCCTGGATGAGATATAAGCAACAGAAAGAAGCTGCTTAGGTCCCTTTTGCCTTCCCCATTGCTTACCTTGCTGTCTTCTGCCTGTCTGCCATGCCACCCTGCCTTGGAGCCAGCTGATTGTAGACTGAAACCTCTACAAACTGTCGGCCAAATAAATCTTTCTTCCCTTAACTTTAGGTGTTGGACATTTTGTCTCGCCAACAAGAGAAAGGTAACAAAGACAGGGATTTAGCTCAGTGGTAAAGTGCTTGCCTAGCAAGAGCAAGGCCCTGAGTTCGATCCCCAGCACCCCCAAAAAACAACAAAAAAACCAAAAAACAAAAGCCTTCACAGTTCCTCCTGGTTTGAGAGAAAGGCTAGGGTGCTTAGCTCAGGCTCAGAACGAAGCATCTCATTCCTCAGGAGTTTTCTCTTTCTGCCACTTCCTTCCTTCCTTCCACCCCTTCCTTAGTTACTTTTGATCTATTTTTTTTTAAGGTTTTTGTTCGTTTCTTTGTTTTTGTTTTTTGTTTGTTTTTTGAGACAGGGTCTCGCTACGTATTTCAGGCTGGCCTGGAACTCACAGCGATGCTCTTTCCTCTGCCTCCCACGTTCTGGGATTACAGGAGTGTGCCACCATACCTGGTTTTTTAAGGTTTTTTGAGGCAGGGTCTCACTATGTAGTTGAGGTTGGCCTCGAATTTGCAGTGATCCTCCTGCCTCAGCCACCACACCCTGCAACTTCTACTCTAGGCAAAACTCCCCAACGAAAAACCCATCATGTACTTTTCTACTGTAAATTTGTATTTTAGTATTAGAGTAACCCACTGGGCATCTCAGTAGCTGTGCCTGGGGGATACAGGAAGCAATCTTTGTGTTTACCCACTTAGTAAGACAAACAGCAAGTTGTGTGCACCTGTGCAAAAGTGAAAAAAAAACCCAGGATTTACACCCATATTGCGCTCCATGTAACAGGTTTTGGGTATGTTTACCTGAGCACTGTAGTGGATAAATATATCCACACTATTCATCTGTTTTGCACATGCGTCCTGTACCATAATGGAATGTGGGTGTGGCTCACAGTAGCAGTACATTCACCCACTTGCCAGGTGAAGGCCAGGTGCATACAGGAGCTCCAAGGCAGCAACAGGTGTGCATTTAGGATTTGATGTTGGCCGTGTGAGCCAAAGTTCTTGTGACAGTAAAATGGAGCAAGAATCGACTAATACAGACAGCCACAGGGAATGACCTCCTGATGCAGATGACAAAGAAACATCAAATTCAGTACATATTTGACTAGTCAAAATAGTACAAAATGGTCACACAACCAAATGGAACAATGTGACCTTAGCGCTACATCCAAAAATATAGTGAGGATCTTGGTAGGGATGAAACCTAGTGGACGGAGTGCCAGCACTGCCACTCAGTGCTGGAAATTGTAACAGACAAAATGCCACAAGACGTTGTAAAATACACAAATGATGGAATGCAAGTAAGATGTTCTGTATGCACCAATAGCAATACTCAAAAATGTGTTTATTATGACACTTCAGACTGAACTGAAAGCATTTATAGGCTTGCTGTTCTTTGAGCGTGGCTTTATCTTGCTAAAATCGCAGGAATGTATGGGTGTGAAAGACTTATAGGTGTGGGCCTCAGGTGTGTAGAACCTGGCAGCATTTTGTAGTCACTGTAGCTTTAGGCTGTATACACCAAAAAACGCCTTCAAAATATGCCAGAAAAATGTATGCCTTTATAGATGGGAAGACATTATGCTTTCAATTTAGAAGTTTATCCTGGAACTCAGCCAGCAGGCCCTTATTTGTACAGTAATAAAATGAATGATGTGAAAAGACTTGTTGCTCCCACCTCCCAAACTAATCGGAATGTGACCCTCGACAATTTGTTTACTAGTTTCCAATCAATGTCACGTTTGCTAACAGCACAAGTTGAACAGTGTAGAACTGTATGCAGGCTGGGGATTTAGCACAGTGGTTAGAGTGCTTGCCTTGCAAGCACAAGGCCCTCAGTTCGATCCCCAGCATCAAAAAAAAAAAAAAAAAAGGAACTGTATGCAAGAACAAAACTGAAATTCAAAATGAAATGTTTGCAATTTCAAAACAGAGAATCGTATGGTACAATCTCTGGATTTCAGAAAGATATAACACTGGGCTTGTATATGGCAAAGAAAAACAAACTGGTACTGCTGATGTCAACGTGTCAACCTTCCACCATGATGGAAATACTGATAGGGAAACCTCCTCCACAGAACTGAAGCCTGAGATGCTAACTTTCTACAATAAAACTGAAGGCAGAATAAATGTTGTTGATAAATTATGCAGCAACTTTGATGTTACTTGAAACACGAAGCATTGGCCAATGGTTGTGTTCTACTCGATCCTAAACACGCATGGGATAAATAGTTTGATAGCTTACCAAAAAAATAACAAGTACACAAGAAAACTAAGCAAAAAAATTGTGGAGCACACTGGTAAGCTGACAGGGGAAGAGACAGCGTCTCAAAGACCCACTACGACAACGGGAAAAAGAAAAAGGACGTCAACTGTGCCCTACAAAAATGGACAAGAAAACAAAACACACATGCAGTCAGTGTAAGCGAGACGTGTGCATGGAACATGCAGTTGCCATGTGTGAAGACGGCCTTGGGGGTGAGAGTTGAAGAAAAGATTGTTTCTCTGGTAGACTTTTGTATTTTTATATAGTTCACAAAGGAATGTATTTCCAATGTTATCTTTTAGGTTTTGTACGCAAGTACACAGCTGATGTGAAAGTGATGTTTATCCTAAATGTGCAATACATATAAAAAACTTAGTACTTTATTTTACTGATATTTTATGTTCCTGTTCACTACACATTGTGTAATATAATAAGACCCTCCTGACAAGACAGCAAGACCAGTGAGATGTCAATTACGTCCTCCAAAATGACCAGGAAGGCAGAACGCGTGCTGTCAGTGTAGGCGATGCATGTGTGTGGAACCTGCTGTTGTCATGTGTGAAAACGGCCATCGTCAATGTGGTAATTGAAGTAAAAATTATTTTTGCTGTAGGGTTATATTGGTATTTTCATTGTAGTTCATATAGGAATTTATTTCTTGTTATTTTTTAGACTTTGTATGTCAAAAAAACAGTTGATGTTGAAAATTTTTATGCTTTTTTATAAACACTCAAACATAAAAAATTCAATACTGTTTTCTTTATTTTTTCCTATTAAATACTCATTGTTTAATAAAACTTACAAAATTAAAATTAATAATTCATCAACTGAAATGTTATAAATAATAAATGAGGGTATTCTACACCTGACTCTGTACTTCGTATACAAAATTAGGGTTATGCCCCCAGAGAACCAAACTCACCTAGCAAGCAAAAGGCCCTGAGTTCAAACCCCAGCACCAAAAAAAAAAAGTCAAATTCTTCCCTTCATGACAAATATAATCTGTGCTGGTCTCAACTGTGGTTTCTGTCTCTATAAGAAAGAAAAATTCCTGCCAGGCGAGGTGGTGCATGCCTGTAATCCCAGCACTCTGGAGGCCAAGGCCAACCCAGGCTACACAGGAGTTCAAGGCCAGCCTGGACTGCATAGTGAGACCCTGTCTCAAAAAATAAAATTCCTGCAGTTACCATGCCCCTACAGCACTGTTACAGAGAACACAACCCCAGAAGAGCAAACTATCTCAAGCCTACTGACACCGCCATTCATCTCACTTCCCACACCAAGCAGCCCTTCACCTGATCACTGTTTTGACTTTTTTAGAAATTGCACACCATGCTCTTGGTTAACATCATTTGAGGAAAATTAATTTGTTCTTTTCAAAATTCTCGTTTATGGGTTTTAATTTTATATATTTCCAATCTTTTTATTTTGCTTTTTTCCCCCTTTTCTGGGGGAGGCATGTAGTATCAGGGATGGAACTCAGAACTTTGTACATACTAAGCACACCCTTACCCTCTATTTTTTCTTCTTCTTTTTTTTTTTTTTCTTTTTTGGTGGTGCTGGGGATGGAACTCAGGGCCTTGGGCTTGCTAGGCAAGCATTGCACCACTTGAGATAAATCCCCAAACTTTTTTTAGGTTTTTTTTGGTGGGGTCTTGCCATGTAATTCAGGCTGGCCTTGAACTCACCATGTACCCCAGGTTGGACTTGAACTCACTGCGATCCTCCTACCTCCATCCTCCCGAGTGCTGGGATTGCAGGCGTGCGCCATCACGTCTGGCTGTTTTTAGGTTTTTTTGAGACAGGGTCCCACTATGTAGTTGAGCCTGGCCTTGATCTCACTATATAGCCCAGGCTGGCCCCAAACTTGCAGTGATCCTCCTGCCTCAGCCTCCCGAGTGCTGGGATTACAGGCGTGCGCCACAATGCCCGGTGGTAACATTTTAAATGTGGTTGTCAACTTGCTTTTTGAAAAATACTTCTAAATTTAATGTTTAGAAGATTTTAAAATGTCACTAGAGTATCTCTGAAAATAAAGCCAGAGTGACATCTAGCGGCTCCTCTGGCACAGTAAATACTCAATTAGGATGAAGTTGAAGTAGAGCTTCCGGAAGGTTATTGCGTCTGCCTTGCAAAGAACGCCTCGGAACAATCCCGGGCTGACAAACTCACCCTGCTTCAAAGTCTGCGCAGTCTCTCTGGGCAGCCTTCGCGGGGCAGAGAGCCGCGTCTCCCGCGTGCCCTCAGTGCTGAGAACTCACCCAGCCGCCTGCCTCACCTCTCACGCCTCCTCCCAAAGCAGCCCACTATAGAGGCGCGGATGCCTTGCGACTCCTCAGGACCCGCCTGCCAGGACGACTCCTGAGGCACAGGGCTCTGCGGACGCGGCCAGCGCCCCAGGGCAGTGGGGGTTCCGCGAGAGCGAGGAGGGAAGGTGGGTGTGCAAGGCGCAGCGCCTGCCTCACCCGCTGTCACAAGGGCCGTCACGGAATGATCATGGCACAACAGATTTACAGGTCAAATCTCTTGGGAAGGATGAAAATGGTCTTTCCTTCCCCCAGCTTAAAAGTGAGGGTTGAACACGGGAATGATTTTTTATTTTCCTTTATATTTTATTTTGAGACATGCCCTCGCTAAATCGTGCAGGCTGGCCTGGAACTTGTGATCCTCCTGCCTCAGCCTGCTGAATAGCTGGGATTACAGGCGTATACCACCGTACCCGGGCTAAAATGTCCCATCTTGGTAGAGACAGTAGTTTCACGGGTATCTACAGCTAGCAAAACCCATCAAATGGCAGGCACACTGTAAATCGAACCAGAGAGCCGCGGGGCTCTTCCCCCAGTTGTCACCTTCCAGGTTTTGCTCAGTGGTCACCGGAGGGGTCTTTCCCTGCTCTGGTGACATTTCCAGACGCCCCACAGGCCTCTCCTTCCCTGTGGCCTCTGACTCACAGCACCTAAACCTCATCATAGCGCTTACTTATGTCTGGGCCTCTCCTGCTGGGATGTGAGCTCCACAAGGGCAGGCTTTCAGGGCATTTAGTTCACTGATGTCCCGGGTATATAGTAAAGCTCAATACTTATTGAATGAATTCAAGATTTCTAATTAAATTAATTTTCTTCCTTGTCTGTGGTGGAGAGAATGTCAGAATTTGAACTACATGGTCATTACTGTTTTATGCCCTATTTACTTGCAAAAATTATTGGAAACGATTTGCCATTTATTCCTTCCACATTAAAAATTTGAGTTACTTGTATTTGTTCGGCTCTCTACTAGGCACTGGGAGAATACAGTTGCCAAAGAAGACATAAAATAGAAATTTTGAAGCTATAATCAGGAAAAGAAAATAGCTATACCAAAAATCCAGGCTACTTTGTGAGTCTGGTTTCACACTGCATTACATTTTGAAAATGTTTACTGGAAGACTTTTAAGGTCTAAATCATAAAGGAAATACAATGGTTAAACTAATTTTATACAATCTATATTGCATGCTAAGCAAAAATATATATTTTTCCTAACTAGCATCGTTTACAAAACTGATTAAGTTTGGTGAACCAAGATATTTTTGAGCCAAACAAACTGTGAAATAAACTTTAAGTGATCCCACATTCATATCTGAAGTCTACATATACATGTGATGTCTGAATGATTTTGACACAATTTTAATAACTGCTTTTATACTAAGATAAAGTTCTATTCTTTCATTTTACAGAATCAAAGTTTCTTCCTTTTTTTTAGTCAGGAAAAACACCTTCAAATAATTTCTATAGCTAACATTCTAGCACTTAAGATGGAAATATTAGTGCTCCAAAAGGTTAACTGGCTTGCCTAAGCTAGCACCAAGTCTCAGTTCATATTGAGTTTATTATTTCTCAACCATCCTTCAATTGATCAAGGCTTTTTTTTTCTTTTTTCTTTTCTTTTCTCTTTTTTTTTTTTTTTTTTTTTTTTTTTTTTTTTTTTTTTTTTTTTTTTTTGAGACAGGGTCTCAGCTCTGTAGTTCAGGCCGGCTTTGAACTATGTAATCCAGGTTGGGCTACAAGAAACAAATCTAAAGATCAAGAAAGGGGTCCAAAGCTCCTTTAATAGTCATTCACTCCACAAATATATATGGTGCACCTGCTACATATCAAATGTAGATTTTGAGATAAGGCAAGTAAGTCCCATCCTAGCAAGGTTCACATTGTCTCAGCACAAGATGAGCAGAGCAAGCAGGCCAGTTGAAATATGCAGCAGTGTGAGGGTGCAGAGACAGAGCGAGGAGGCTGGGCAGTGGTGCCCTCACACAGTGCGGCCTGGGAGCAGGGGACTGTGGTAGTCGGGAGGGAGCTATCGGATGATGTGGGCAGAGCATTCCAGGCATGTGCCTAGTGTGCTTCAGAATCAGCCAAGAGGCCAGGGCAGCCTGAACAGAGTAGACTAGCAAGCAGAAATATGGGCAGAGGGGGTGATACAGGATCCAAGTCACCCAGAATTCTTTGGTAAGAAGGGTCCGTGTCTAAGTCTGGACTTGTTATATGCCTCCTTTCGTTGGTTCAGCTCTGGGCCAGACCCTAGCTGGGCATTAAGAGAGACAGCAAGAAGCTCCAGGTCTGCCCTCAAGGAACCAGTGTCCTTCATAATGTCAATTCAAGTGGTGGCAAGAGGGAATAAAGGGGATTGGGGATTTAGCTCAAGTGGTAGAGTGCTTGCCTAGCAAGTGCAAGGGCCTTTGTTCGATTCCCAGCACCCCTCCACCAAATAAAAGAGGCAATAAGAAGCCTTGATCTGTAGGGCATGGTGGCACATGCCTGTGATTCCAGCACTGGAGAGGATGAGACAGGAGGATTGCCATGAGTTTGGGCCCAGCCTGGACTACATGGTGAGTTCAAGATTAGCCTGGACTGTACAGCAAGACCCTGTCTCAAAAAACAGAAAAAAAAAAAATTAGCCAAGCGTGGTGGCACACTACGCTGTAATCCCAGCATTCAGGAGGCTGAGGCAGGAGGATACCGAGAGTTCAAGGCCAGCCTTTGCTACATAGAGAGTTCAAGTCCAGCCTGAACTACTTAGTGAGACCCCTGTTTCAAAAAAACAAACAGAAAATAATTGCTTTTTTTTTTTTTTTTGGTGCCAGGGATCAAATTCAGGGCCTTGAGCTTGCTAGGCAAGCACTCTAACCACTGAGCTAAATCCCCAGCTCCAAAATTGCTTTTTGATCTAGCCATTTACCCTTTAACTAAACCATTTACCTTTCTACTTAATATCTATGATTTCATTTCCTGTTGATATACTTGATTCTATAAGTAACCCTAGATGTCTCAGAGCCAATAAATGGAGTAAGTTAAACATATGATAATATTATAGGCAGCTAAGTTACATAGAAATTAATATAGTCAGGGACTGGGCTCTCATAGAAGTCAGCAGAAAACATAAAGACTTCTGAACTGTGGCTGGTGGCGCATCTGTCCAAGGCCAGGCCTCAAGATAAAGATGTAATGACCAGGTGTACATGCCACCCTAAAGGATAAGTAGTAACTTGGAAATTATACTGTAATTAGCACCACCTGGTCTGAGAAGTCCAGCTAGGCATCAGTCGCCCAGGTAGGTGACCAGAGCATCCGGATCTATCCCTTCCCAAAGACACCTTTGTTCTTTCCATGTACCCTTGCTACGTGACTCGCTTCCCATTGGCTCAATATAAGCTAAGCAACTATACTTGCAATCCTCTAGATAGATTCACTGTAGTTTGACCCACGTTGTACCCACACTGTGACTTTGCTGTATAAATTACCCCTGACAAAGGGACTCAGTGGCAACTCATTTCCGGGTCCCCTCCTGTCTCTCAGCAGCTAGTCTTATTCCCCAATAAACTTTTCCCACCCTTAGCCACCTTTGTCCTTTGGAATTCATTCTTTGATTTTAAAGGACACGAACCTGGCGTATTTGATATCTAGCAGGTTGGGAGTTATATTTTCCACTTATATCAATAAAAAGTAAACTTTTTTCCCCTCCTGAGACAGGGTCTTCCCATGTAGTTCAGATGGCCTTGAACTTACTATGTAGTCCAGGCTGGTCTCCCATTCACAGCGATCCTCCTGTCTCAGCCTCCCAGATACTGGAATCAAATACAGATGTGCGCCACCACGCCCTGCAAGTAAATTATTTTAATACTGTTTTTATTATACTTGTAACCATGTTATGTAATGTAGGCTTTATTAATACTGCTAATGGATTTCCATATAAAAGTAACTGCCATCGGTGCCCGCACACCAGGGTAGACAGCGAAAAGAATGAAAAGGCACAGGCTGTGAGACACGCCACCCCCCTTTTCTGGGTCCCTTCCACAGAAGCCCCGACCTGCGAGGCCGGTGTGCGGTCTCACTCTGACCCGGAGTCCCTGAAGCCGGCGGCGAGACCCTCCTCACAGACCGAGGGCGGCTCTCTCGGCGTGTTGGAACCGCCGGGCGGACTGAGGATCAGGCGGCGCGGCGCCGAGGGTGGGCCCTCGAGGGCACGGGATACGCGGTCAGCGCGGGTGGGTGCGCGTCCGGGAAGATCACGGGGCGCGCGGGGGCGAGGCGGGGCCGGCAGGAGGAGGAGCGAGAAGCGCGGACCGCAGAGGGCGCAGTGAGGGCCGAGTCCCGGGCCGCTTCGGGGGCCGCGCAGCGAGGCCTGCAGCTGGCCAGGTGGAGCTCCGGCGCCTGGGGGCGGGCACCCGGTTGCCCGGGCGACGGCGCCAGGGCGGAGTCGGGGAGCGCAAGAGCACACCCCTCACCTCGGCCCCGCCCCTCGCCCCGCCCCCGCCCCGGCCCCGCCCTCGCCTCGGCCCCGCCCTCGCCCCGGCCCCGCCCCTCGCCCCGGCCCCGCCCCTCGCCTCGGCCCCGCCCTCCTCCCCAGGAGGCCCCGCCCCGCGACCCCTCTAGGCCCGCCCCTCCCGGAGCCTCTCCCCCCTCCCCCCGCGACCCTCGCCCACGGCCCCTCCTCGCGCCGCCAACGGTCGCCGCCCCTCGCTGTCCCGGTGCCGCGAGGGGCGCGGCGTGGCGACTCGGGGCGCCGGGGAGCCGCCGTCCCCGCCCCGCGGCGCCCGCCGAGATGCGGCGCGTCTCTCAGGCCGAGGTGGGCGGCAGGGGGCGGGCGGCGCGGCCGGCCTCGCAGGCGGGGTCGGCGCTGCGGCCTCCGCGCGCCCGGGGCGGGGTGCGCACGGGCTCCCGGACAGCCGCCGCGGCACCGGGGCGCGGAGCCGCAGCCTGCACGGAGCGCCTGCAGGTGGGGGGCCCGGTTCCCACGGCGACCGACGCCTGTCCTGAGGGCGCGGGGGCGGGGACAGCCTGCTACCCAAAGGGAGACTTTTTGCGACCCCCCCCCCCCGGGACTGACTGAGCTACATCCCCGGCCTTGCTTTTTTATCTAGGACGGGATCTCTTTTGCTGGGGATCGAAGTCGGGGCCTTGAGCTTGCTAAGCAAGCACTCTAACCGCTGAGACTGTTTTAAACGCTGTGCCAGAGACCTTTTGTCTTGAGCCCGCTCTATGATCGACTGTAGAACTCCGCTTTCTCCCGTTATCAGCATTAATCAAAAACACGAGTTCGGGCTGGGGATTTAGCCCAGTGATTAGAGTGCTTGCCCTGCAAGCACAAGGCCCTGAGTTCGATCCCCGGCACCACAAGAAAAAAAAAAAAAGAAAAGAAAAACACGAGTTCTTGGGCTGCGGGGGGAGGTGGCTGTAACTCAATCATAAAGCACTTGCCTGGCGTGTAAGTAGGGAATTCCCAGTACCGGGGTGCAGGGAGGAGCCTTGAAAGTCTGCATCTTCTCCCAGAAAACTCTGCTCCGGGTACGCACTCGGGCTGTGCAGGTTTTGTTCAGGGGAAAGCAGAAGTGAGGTGGGCAATCAGGGTTTGGGCTGGCAGCAGATTCTTGGGGGGAAAGGTCCAGGGCTCCCACATATGCCAGAGACCAGCCAGGTGGTACTGCCTGTGGTGTAGGGTCGTCTGTGGGAGTGGGGAGGTGGTGGGAGAGGTCTATTCTCTGTGTAACACTTTTTATTTTTTAAAGGTATTCATTTATTTATTGGGGGAGCTGGGGATCGAACTCAGGGCTTTCTGCTTGCTTGGCAAGCGCTCTACCACTGAGCTAATCCCCAACCCATCTATTTATTTGTGTTGTGGTTAAAATGATTTTCATCATAGAGATACCATCATATTGCCAGAATAAATTGGGGGCAGCAGTTGACAACAGTTTAATTTTTTTGTTGTTGTTCGTTTGTTTTTTGAGACAGGGTCTCACTATGTAGTTCAGGCTGGCCCTGAACTCACTATGTAGCCCAGACTGGCCTCGAATTCATGGCATTCCTCCTGCCTCAGCCTCCCGAGTGCTGGGATTACAGGCTTGCGCCACCAAGGCCACCACGCCTGGCCGACAGCAGTTTAATTGATATGTATGCAAAGCCTTTGCTATTGTGCTTTCACAGTGAGGACTCAGTATCCAGTCTGTTAAGGGGACCCAATTTAAAACTACCATTAAATAGGGCCCTTTGTGATCCACCTGTCTCCAAAGTCACTGGCTCCAAATCATATGATCTAGTAGGCTGAATAATGGCACCAAAAATAAGGATCCTATTTCCTGCAGCCTGTAAATGTCGTGTGGGAAAATGACTGCATATCAGATTAAACCAAGGATCTTGAAATAGGGGAAGTTATCATAAATTATTTGGGTATGCCCTCAATACAAACACAGGTTCCAAGGAGAGAAGCAGAGGGAGGATTGTTAGAGACAGAAGAGAAGTCATTATGTTTTACTTCCCTCATTCCTGGGACAAAATACCTGGCCCTCACAAGTTAAAGGAGGAAAGGTTTATTTTAGGTCACAGTTTGT
>PVJO010024118.1:0-18776 GCA_004026905.1 Hystrix cristata
AAAAAAAGACCTTATTACAAGAGTAAAGATCTCTTATTTGCTTTTCAGTGATGTGCTTTGGCATGGTTAACTGTAAGCCTTTGCCACAACCCAAAGCTCTGACCACCTTGATGATTATTTTTAGGGGGAGAATGCAGTATAGTTATCTCAGCAGCCAAGTTCTCTGGGAATGTACTCTAGTTTTGTTAATGTCATAAAGATTATCCTAGTGTTGACTTACAGAGTAATAGTAACAATTATGCAAGCCTGTTAATAACTACTGAATCAGATACAGTAGAATCATTCAAGACAAATTAGATATTAAAGTACCACAGGAATCAGCTGTGTACCACTTAATCCTACAGAAGAAATCTGCAATTTTGGCATAAATATTAGGACAACCCAGGTATTGATTTACAGCCAGTATGATTAAATACAATGGCTCTTTATCTGTTAATGGTAGAAAAACTTCAAGAGTAATTTTACAGAGGTAATTAAGTCTCAAAAGACTTAACAACTTTATGATTATATTACTAAAGATATAGCATTTGAGAATGGTGAAATGCAAGAAGAAAACTTTGAAACTATAAACCCTATGATGAGAAGAAGGAGAGAGAAGTGGTACAAAGCATCTTTTGTGGGGAGTAGAAGTATGTCTACAGAATTTGGTAAAAGTAAGGTGAAACCTGGCAAAAATAGATCAAAGAAAAAGGAGGGGAGAAAAGAAAGAAATTATATAGAGAGTAAAAAGAAGAGATAAATAATTAAAGGGAGAAAAATTAAAAGGGAAGAGAAAAATAAAGAAAAAATAAGAAGAGATAAGAAATGAGAATGAAGGACAAAAGAAAATTTGCCAAGACCAAGGAGACTGATGCAGAAGAAAGGAAGGAAGGAAAGTAAAGGAAAAGAAAGAAAAAAAAAAACCCTAAAATCAATGCACCCATTCGCAAAAGACAAAAACAAATAAAAATAAAACAAATAATAACCAAAAACAAAAAGAAAAGAAAAATGAGAAATTTCTCTTGATTTCAAATGTGTGGTTTTCTTCTGGGATCTCCAATTTTGGGAAAGTGTCCAAATCAAGACTTGTCACTGTTCGTGCTGGTAGAAAAAGAAGGTATTCAGATCCTAGATTCATGCTGGATACAGTCACCAGCTGGCAGTAGGATTAGGACAAGAGTGCCAATTCTGTGATACTTAAATCCAGAGTGATTCAGGCTGAGCCAGGCTTTGGGCCATGCAGATGGGGCCTGAGTCCTTTAGATTAATCCACTCTGGGGCTGTCTTGCCCCTGACAATGGGTCCCTGACCACAGCTGTTTCCTGTGGCTGTTGCTCACCTAGCCACTGTGTGAGTGGAACACTCAGAGTCCTGAAGTCAAGCCAACCATGGCCGCTCTGAGTCCCAGGTTTAGTCAGCCCCTCCTTGGAATGGTGTCAGAGCCCTCTCTCCAGGGGTACGGAGTCACTCAGTAGCTTTTGCAGCAGATGACATCTGCAGGTCCGTTCCACTGCTACATTTCTCCCTGAAGCCCCCTGGAGTCCCCCACTTTCACTATGTCTCCGTAGATTTGATCTTCTTTTCTCATGAGCCCTGAGCCAGGAGCAGGGGAGAAAGTACACTTTTTCTTCTTCGTGTTTTATCTCTTCAATTTTTCTGTAGGCTCCAATTTTCATGTGAGATACTTCCTGGGTCACAGGGATCCATTTTTGTCCTTTTCTCCCCCGACATTGTTATTTTTCGGTGTCTGGACTCTGCATAGGGGAGAGGCTAAGTTGTTGCTTAACAGGCCATCATTTTCCCAGAAGTCCCCTGAAAATTTTAAATATGTAAGATGCTCTGATATTTCTGGCAAAAATGGGAAGTGTTACACTTTCTTAGGGAAAAATCTAAAGACAGCTATGAATATTAAAGATTGGCTTCATGTGTGTATATCCATGTGTGTGAGTTTGGCTCCAGGAATGGGGGCGTCATTGAGGGTAGGAAAACATTTCTTTTTTAGGTTAGGTCTTTAAGGTATTTCATTAACGTTATGAGTGTAAAACAGGTTTTCCCTAAATACTTACAGCAGGTAAGATTTTTGTAAACAATAAATTAGCACTGCTTTGTTCCCTTCAGTTATATTTTTTGAGCAAATTTACTGTCATGTATAGTACTTGTCTCGAAATTCATTTTGCATTTAGCAAAGGTGCAAGATTTGTTTTTGGAGTTTGAAAGGTAGTTTCCTTGTCTTCCATCTGCCAATAAATACAGAGATTGATAACCATAAAAAAAATTGGTGTCAGTTCATGTTTTCCCAGTCAAGGGACTGTTGACACTCAGGCCCAGCTCATTACTCATGGTGGGAATCTGTCCTGGGTACTGTAGGATGTTAAGCAGCATCACCATCTTCCACTCACCTCTTCCCAATGTCGCAGTCAAAACTGTCTCCAGCTCTGAACATCCACTGGGGACGAAAACATTGCTCAGAACCACAGATTTAAGTGAACAATCCCCAGATATCTTTGCAGAAATTATTGTAAAATGATGATAATATAGCACATTGATAAGAAAAATTCTGAAGTACTTCAAAGTACAAATGTTAATACAAATACATATTGAAATACGTTGAAGAAACATATGATGCAGCCATTGAAATGATTAAACATTACACCTGCTGATCCAGAGGGACTCCCTAAAATTACCACTGAGTGAGGCTATAAGAGGATACAAGCCAGGAAAGAAAAGAGAATTAAACATAAAGAGCACTTGTGATGCACACAGAAGGCTACTCACGCATCTGACTAAAAAGTACATGAGCATGAAAGTGTGCATAACAAAAAACAGATATTTTAAGAGGATCTAAGATTGCAAGGAATCAAGAATGGCAGTGAGAATGCAATGAATTGTACTGGTTTCCAAGTACTGGTTTCAAGAAAACTATAGGAAACAAAATGTAATGAAAATTTAAAACTTTATGTGAAGGTGCATAATAAAATAATTTACAGACATTAGGCAACTCATTTGGATCTAAATTATCTCAAATGTGGAAATAGAAGAATATAGCACAGAGTCTTGAAAGACATTTAAATGCTGAGTGAAAAAGTATCTAAAGTTAAAATTTAATCTTATATACAGATATAAATATTCATGCGTTAAGGGAAAATGAAAGCAATATTAGTCAAATGATAAAAAATGGTTGCCAAGGGGCTGGGGATTTAGCTCAATGGTTAGAGTGCTCACCTTGCAAGCCCAAGTCCCTGAGTTCAATCCCCAGCACAAAAAAGAAAAAAAAAGTTGCCAAATGATGAATGAAAGGGATGCAAAATTTACAAATGGATGAGATCATAAGAACACCTAAGGCACAATAAGAAGTGCAAAACCCAAAAATTATAAAGGATGCTATACAAGAAATATGAGAAAATGAACTGCCTCATGCAGTGCTGCATAAAAAGGAATAAATAAAATAAATATTGAATATGTACAGGTAAAAAAAACCCAACTATTTTATGACATGTTTTAAAAGGTGCAAGATGTTACTTGTTACACTTTGTAGATTTCATTTTTGTGATTCTCTTTTTGAAAAATTTGCATTCTCTTCCATCATTTTTCCATGGGATAGTCAATTTCTCATGTATCTTAATATTATAAATAAACCACTACTTTTGTCTTTTGGATAAATTTGCTTTTGCACTTTTATGACATTTCCTGAGAATTACAGAAATTCAATCTTGATTGATATACCACCAGAATCAAGAAAGATTTTCCTTCCTCACAGACTCTCAGGGACCATGTGAACTTATTACATTGATTTTCCCCTCAAGTCCATTTCATTCTCCTCCTTTTGTGTATATTTCTTATACATAGTATTTATATTTTTTTAAATATAAAGCAGAAAATTGCCATAACCAAATTGAGCCTTCTAGTCATCCTATTCAAGTAATCATTATTTACTTAGTAATGGTCCCAAAGCATAAGACTAGTGATGTTGGCAATCTGGATATGCAAAAGGAAATCCATAAGTGATTTATTTAAGTAAAAATGTAGAAGTTTTTCTATACATACTACCTGCTCTATAAAGAGCTTAACATTCTCTGTGGTTTCAGAATTTGGGCACTGGGAGGGTCTTGGAATCTATGTCTTGTGGATTAAATGGGGACAATTTTAAAATGCAGTGTAACTATATTAATGTTAGATGAAGTCGATATCAGACCAAGGACAATTAGCAGGGGTAAAGGGGGGCACTGTAACCATTAAATGATCATTTTATAGTAAGATAAAAATATCCCTAATCCCCTTTCCCTCTTACAAGAACATCAAAATATGTGAGGCAAAAATTGATAGACCTGCCTGGAGAAATAGACAAATTTATGTTTATATTTGGAGATTTCAACACCCCTGAATAACTGACAGATGAAGTGAGAAAAAAATCACTGGGATATAGTTGAACAGAGCAGCAGCATCTATCAACAGACAGCACCATTGATCTGGATCTAACTGACATCTAAAAACCACATAAACCACAAACAGCAAAATACACACTTTCTCAGGTTCACATAGAAGATTCAGTAATATTGACCAAATTCTGAGTAATAAAATACACTAGAGCAAATTTAAAATGATGGAAATCATACAATGTATGCTCTCGGCCTATAATGGTGTTAAACTGTATATCAATAAGAAAAAGATAGTTGAAAACCTAAAAATTCTTGGAGATTAAACAAACACACTTCCATTGATAGGCATCTAGATTATTTCCACAGCTTAGTTATTGTGAATTGTGATGCTATCATCATATTCCTATCATCTATCTATCTATCGTCTATCTACCTATTTCTTATTGTCTATCTATCCAGTCCTTACTTCTTTCAGAAATATGCCTATGTGGTATAACTGAATCAAACTGTATTTCTACTTAGTCTTTTGAAAAATGTAGTCTTTTTAGTATTTAGTAGACTTTTGAAGACGTACCATACTTATTTCCACAGTGGTTGTCCCAGTTTACACCCCCATTGTCAATGTAGGAGGATTCTTTCGTTTTTCTCCCCCTAAATTCTCACTAGAATTTGTTATTTTTTGCACTCTTTATGTGCAGTTATTTTGACCAGGGTAGGATGGAATCGCAAAATAGTTTTATGTTTGCATTTCTCTGACAGCTTGATATATTGAATATTTTTCACATACTTTCTGGCCATTTGAACTTCTTGGGGTTTTTTGTTTGTTTGTTTCTTGTTGTTGTTGTTGTTGGGTTTTTGTTTTTGTTTTTGTTTCTGGTGCTGGGGATCAAAGTCAGGGCTTTGTGCTTGCAAGGCAAGCCCTCTAACCACTGAGCTAAATCCCAAGCCCCTTGAACTTCTTGTTTTGAGAAATATCTACACAGTTCATTTGCTCACTTTTTTGTTGGGTTCATTAATTTATGGGTGCTACTCTTTTAAACTTCTTTATATATTTTAGGTAGTAGTCCTCGATCAGAACAGTAACTAGCAAACATTTTCTCTCATTCAATGAGTTGCCCCTTCAGTTGTTTAATTTTTTTCCTTCCTGGGCAGAATTTTTTAAAATTTGTTGTAATCCCATTTTTGTTGATTCCTGATATTATTTCTGTGTTTTTGGAGAATTTTTGGTGTGTCCCATGTTTTGTCATTAAGAAAATGAGTGAGGAATTCCATCATAGCTGACTAGTAGCAGCAGTTCTCACAGGACACTGGGAAGATTAGCCCAGGGAAGCACAGATACTCAGAAACAGGTGTGAACAAAGACCTAAGCACTAAAAGACAAACTGCAGGAGAAGCCCCCAAGATGAATCCCAGTATCAAGGATATTCAGAAATGGAACCCCTTGATCCTGCTGCTGTCTCCTGCTCTGACACAGTTGAAGGTATCCAATCATACAACAAAGGTTAAAAAGTCTCTGAGTAGTGCTGCCTATTGGAGGGCGACTGACACCAAGCAGGGCACTGACTGTGAGGGAACCTGAAGTAGGCTCAAGGGTCCATTCAAAACCCCAAGATCCTTCACTTGGTGGCAAGTAAGTGAAGAAATCATATGGGGGAATTGTCTCCAGCATCAGTATAGACTCTTCCAATTCCCTTGACTCACGCTTGGACTCAAGCTCAGTTCCCCACAATTGCTACTGATTGAATTCTGACTGCAGTATAAATAGAACTGAGAAGTCTCCTTACATTTGTATTTTTGTGGATGTGTAGCTGGATTTTTTCTTTTCTCTATTCTTTCTTTTCTTTTTCTGTTTTCATCTGTAAAATATATGGGTGGTGTTTGTATATGCGAAAAGGAAAATGATAATTAATTAGTCCTTTATTTAAATAGTATCTTTCATGGACATGTCAAGTCAACCCTCCCAAAAATGGTGTATAGAGTACTTAAATAGAAGGTTTATTCAGCATATTAATTGATTCTGATACAATCATAGCTTCCCTCAATCCCCAATTTTAATTCCCTTCTTCTTTCTTTTTCTCACACCCAAAAAAATAACCCTACAAAGCACATCTCCACCAGCTCACCAGACCAGTTATAAAAATAGTAAGAAAGTTACATCTCTTTTTCTTCTTTCATTCGCTATTATCTCTCTTTTCTTCTCTCTTTCTTTCTAAATTATTCCTTTTCACATTGTGCCAAGGAATCAGAGACATTTTGAAAACTGTGCTGAGAAAGAAGAGCATCACTTAAGTGAATAATAAACTTCTGTGATCAAATATGAAACCACCAATACACTGACATTTATATTATAAAGGAAAACACTAATATTAGCTATATAGAAAGGAACAATTGGACAAAAAATTGAAAATTTGTCATCTCTGGATTTCTTCTGTAATAAAATTATATACATAGTTTCAGTTGCTTAGGGTTGTTATGAGACAGGAGTGTCAAATGCAACACTCAATGGGACTAGTGGAAATTTTCAAATCACTTCTGATTCTAGGAAAAACACTGGCAAAATAGAAAGGTCAGATAGGCCAGATAGAGAAAATATTAGATACCAGGGAAAGCAGAAAGTTTAATAATGAAGTTGGTTAAATTCCATAAAGCAATTGAAAACAAATCAGAACTTCCAGGAATAAATGGTAACAAAGTTCTACTTCATAGTCTGATTCAATGCACTGTCCGGATCTGAGGCCTACAGTCCCATGACCACAGGCACGTCTTAAATATGACTCTTTCATGGCTTCACTATGAATAGCCTTCTCAGAGCTCCTGTTAGGTTCTTATTCCTCAGACTGTAGATGAAGGGGTTCAACATAGGAGTCACCACACTGTACATTACTGAAGCTCTTGCAGTCGAGTGTGAGTTTTGGGTAACAGAAGAACTGAGGTAAACACCCAGGAGTGTACAATAAAATAAGGAGACAACAGAGAGGTGAGATGCACAGGTGGAAAACGCTTTGTATTTTCCCCTAGCTGATGAGATTGCACATATGGCGGAAACTATCTTAGCATAAGAGTAAAGGATACCAGCAAGGGGACCACCACCCAATAGCACAGCTGCAAAGTACATCACCAGGTCGTTAGCAAAGGTGTCAGAACAGGCAAGTAGGACCAACTGATTAAGTTCACATACAAAGTGTGGGATTTCCAAGTCTGTGCAGAAGGACAGCCTTAATGCCATTGAGGTTTGTAACAAAGAATTTAAGGCAGTTGTGATCCAGGACCCCAGTACCAGATACATACAGAGCCTGCGGTTCATGATGACCATGTACTGCAGGGGATGACAGATGGCCACGAAGCGGTCATAGGCCATGACAGCTAAGAGGAAATTGTCCAAAACTCCAAAGACTATGAAGAAGTATACCTGGGTGATGCAGCCTTCATAGGTGATGACCTTGCTTTGTGTCTGAATATTCACCAGCATCTTTGGGATGCTGGTAGAAGTGAAACAGATGTCTGCAAAGGACAAATTGGAGAGGAACAAGTACATGGGTGTGTGCAGGTGGGAGTCTGAGATTGTGGCTGAGATGATGAGCAGGTTCCCAAGCACAGTCACCAGGTACATAAACAGGAATAGTCCAAAGAAGAAGGGTTGCAAGTGGGGATCCTCTGAAATTCCCAGAAGAAGAAATTTGGACGTTCGTGTTTCATTCTCTGTTTCCATATAGTCAGTGAGACTAAGCAAAAAATAACAAAACACAATTATGTAATAGTAACCTGACAGAAAAGCCGTTATTCATATTCTACAGTCCAGACTATCATTGCTATATTTTGTTTATAAATTGTTTCCCCTTAACAGGATCCCCTTGACATGACTAATTTGGAACTCTTGTCTTACTCTTATCTTTTCCCAAGATAATTTACATTGCAAAATTCAAATATCTCCATGTCTTTGGGGAGTATGATTTAGTGAGTGACAAGTTTTGGGCATTGTCTACACATAACTGATCAGTATTTAAAAAAAAAAACTAAATGTCCCTAAATCAAATGAAGGAGAAGTAATACAAGCAAATCAAAGGAAATACAATCAAGGAAAGGAATAATCATATAATGTGTCAGATAGTGGCAGGTAATATGAAGGGGAAAAAGCAGTTAAAAAGAAAAATGTATGTAATGGATCTTACTGTGTATTAGGTCCTAGGTAAGACAGGCAGATAGGTGACACTTGAAGGGAGACCTTCACTTCCAGAAGGTTGTAACAGGCAGGGGAAATGGAGTCTGCAAAGGCCCTGAGGAAAGCACTGTTTCCGGTGTCCAATGTCAACAAGGATCCAGTGTGACACAGTGTGTGAGCAAAAAAGATAGTGATGAAAGATGGTACCAGAATACAGAAGAAAAAGTGGCCTCACTGTTGCTGAAGAGTCAAGACATGAAAAGTCTCCCTGTCCAGGCATTATTGCCTTTTTAAGTTGACTCCAAGGACCCATGAGAATCGAAATTCATTCCTGTCTGTGTTACTCTGAAACTTTCTCCCTCGTGTAAAAGCAAACACATACACAAACACAAATACACACACACATGCATGCACACACACACCCCCTACTTAACACTACATCACAATCCACAGTCTCCTGGGGACATATTAACACCATGTTCTTCTCAATTTAACTCAGATCGATACCAGGCAATGTATCAATATCAAAGTATTTTGTCTGAAATTATGTATGAATTGCATGCAGAAATTCCAGTTTGAAAGTCTCATACACATATCACCTGGGGCCTCCATTTTATTATTGTCAGTTCTACTCCATGTTTAAAGAAATACAATAATTTGTTCAGTAAACATGGAGAGAGATAAACTGAATGCATCTGAGAGGAAGATTGTAAGGAAGTACAAGCTTCCTTTCTTGTAACTATGTTCCAACTTTAACTATATCCCCTGGGGGATACCGAAAAATTATAAAAACTGATCAAACATTTGTTTATCAAAAGAAAAATGTAAGGATGTCTTTTTGATACCAAGGTACATACAGATTAATATCCATAAAGTTAAAAAAGCACTAAACAAGAATTAACCAAACATTCCCAATTAACTGTGTTCATTGAGTAATTACCAAATCAGGATAATTAGCACATCCATTATCTCTAACATTTTTTACTGCGATAAGATCCTTCAAAGTCCTCTCTTCTATTTTAAAATTTATTATATATTACTGTTAAATATAACCACAGTACTGTGCAATACATCACGATATTTATTCTTCCCACTTAACTATACTGCTGAAACTGATCGACATTTCCTCATCCCTCCAACCCGTCATGTCTCCAGTCACTGGTAATCATTACCCTACTCTTTAATTTTTTGAGACCAACTATTTAAGATTCCACAGTTTAAAAAAGTTGGTGTTTGTCTTTTTGGTGAATAAGCCAGAAACAAAAAGACATACCAATTGGTTTTTGTATGGTCAAAGCGGATGAATTAAGTCTTTTTCTCAATTATATTTGTGTGGGATATTTTGTGTTATTCTTGGGCTTTCAGATTTGAAATATTTGGAAAAATCACATGGGTATTTTAAACTTGTTTGTGATCTTCATCCAACACGCACAGGCTTGGCCTCCTTAGACTATATTCAATAAGACCCTACAGGCCTGACCTTTCACACTGAATAGAGTCCTGCATGTAGCCGATGCCTGAGAGCATTACACGGCACGTATGTTCATTACACTGTATTGCACTGTGACATTATGAAGTAAGTTCCAGATGAACAGACTTCATGCGCTTTGTTTAGCTTTCTATTCTAATGCAATATGCAAATATGTCTGTGTGATAGAGAATGTAATTACATCAAAGAAGAAATTGTGAAATAATTTGGCAAGGGAATAAAACAATGTTAGAATGAGTGATTTCAGAATAACTGTATTAAAAGATTGAATGGAGCATCAAGTACTAAGTGACAGAAGGTATATAATACAAATAATTTGATGTTATAGTTAATAATTAAAGTGATAAAGACCTACATGTAAAAGTGTTTCATAAACAATGTTCTTTGAATGTTGTGGCTCACGGTGTATGCTCAATTTATATTTCTTGAATGAATCAGGAATGATGCATCAGCATATATGGATATTTAGCCCATGACAATGATGTGTTCCAATTCAGGTGAAAAAGGCTGAATGGTAAAGAAAAGCTGGCATAAATGGTTATCTGCATGGGAGAAATTAATTGATGCACTAGCTAAACTATCTTATGTGAAATCAGAAGAATTAAGCACTTTGGTATGAAAGCAAACACTATCACTTAGAGGAACATCAAAAATTATATAAAGTTCACATGTGGGCAAATTCATCTAAGGCAAGAAACTTGGGTTTCAGAAAATAAAAATATTTCACTAAATGTAGTTTAAACATTTTACAGCCAAAATATTATTACAAAAGTAGAGAGAGAAAAAGTAAACTGGAAAATTCCATTGAAATGTGGACAAATGTAGAAAATGGACATGCGACAATAAAAAGCAAATCAAAATGATATTCCATCTCAGAAACAAGAGCTGACCTCACTTCAACCCATGATCCTTCACGGTAGTGCATCATTTCTCTCTTCCATCCAGTTCATTGCAGAAGTCCTTAGATATATTTTCTCTTCACAATGAAGTCATTTTATGCCTCTCAATCCCTGTTATAGCTGAGCTTTTGCTATCATCATGTAAGTGTCTACAATGAACCTTACATTGCTGGTTTCTGCGTTTGTGTCTCTTTTTAGCAAGGTAAATAATTACATCAATGTATTAATCAAACAAGCACAACAGTATCTAAATTCGAGGCTGGGTTTAGCTGGCTCTCAGCACCTCAGTTAAAATTTTTGTCTTCCACTCTCAGCCGCATTCTCGAGGTATCTGCTGGACTGAAGGACTCACCTGAGTGGGTTTCTGAGTGGAAGTTCTCTGTGTGGTTGTCCAAATTCCACCTCAATTAATTGACTGGAGACTGGAGATGTATTGCCAATACAATAGGAGGAAGGGGTTAGGCACCGGTACTTGAGGCTGATGCAGGAATCCAGAGTAAATGATCATGACCTATCCAGGCAAATGTTGCACATGCCAAGGGCCTGGAGCAGGGAGATACAATTCTGTATGTGTGTTCATTAAGCACATTACCCTCTTGTTATTCCAAACCTGAGGTCATAATTTCCCTATGGAATTTCCTCACACAAAGCAATTTTTCTTGCTGATTTTCTGTTCCCAGGGCACCAAATTAAAAGTTAGGTAAATCAGTATTATTATGTCTTCTCCACGGACTATTCTAGCTCCACTGATGCAATATTCTAACACCTCGTCTCAGCCCTGACTTAAGTTTTCTCTCACGCTCCACCACGAGAAACACGTCCTAAGTAGGTTCTTTGGATCACCAGAGGTTTGACTTGTGTCTGGGACACAATCCCTGCTATCTCCAGAAATGTACTATTCCTTTCTTCAACCGGGATTTCATTCTGATCTCTTATATGAAAATGAGTACAACAATCCTTGTTTTGTTATATGTCTTCCCAAACAATTATAAGCATCAGTAGTAATGCAATTTAAGTGCTATGACTTCATCATGTACTTATAAAACTTTTGATAATTCGAAGAGATCCACTATAGTTAGATATTTTATGGATATTGCCCTGAGATTAGCAATTTACAAAAAATTCTTTGATTTTTTTTCTGTATGTTTTCTTTTTTATATTGGTACATGTTTGTAGTGCATAAGGATTATATTCATTATGAGGATGTGATGCATACACAGAACTCGTCATGATTCCCTTTTTATCTTATTTTCTTCTATTCCTTACCCCTTCCCTTCATTTCTTGGTAGCCTTCCTATATGATAAAGATCTGTCTTGCTAGTTCTATTGTCTAACTTTTATTTTACTCATTATTTATATTTTGGATTTCTCATATAGAAGACAATATGTGATAATCAAGCTTATATGTCTATTTTATCTCACTTAACACTATGGTCTGAAGGAGCTGACAGTTTCCTTTTTTGCGGGGGGCGGGGATCGAACTCAGGGCCTTGTGCTTGCGAGGCAAGCTCTCTGACTACTGAACTAAATCCCCAGCCCCGAGATTTTCCTAAAAATTACTCAAATTTACCATTTTTATGGCAGAGTCGTACTCCATTTTGTATAAATACCACATCTTCTTTGATGAATACATAGGCCACTTTCAAGATTTATCCATTATGAACTGTGCTTCTATAAATATAGGTATGCATATAACACTGCAAAATAATGTCTTTAGCTTTCTAAAGATACTTCAAAGGGGAATAGCTAGGTTGAATGGAATTTCTAGTTTTAGTTTTTTGAGGAATTTCTATACTGATTTCCATAGTGATTATAAAGGTTTATATTCACACCAACAATGAAGAAGTAAACTTTTTCTTGGCAGCCTCGCCAGCATTTTTTTTTTTGTTTTTTTGGTTTTTTTTTTTCCCTTTTTTGGTACTGGGGATCGAACTCAGGTCCTTGTGCTTGCAAGGCAAGCACTCTGACCACTGAGCTAAATCCCCAGCCCAGCATTTGTTATTATTTGATTTCTTGATAGTCATTCTTTCTGGAGTGAGGTGGAGTCTCAGTATTGTTTTAATTTGCATCTCTGATGGCCAGAGATGTTGAATGTTTTTGTAGCCATTTGTACTTCTTCTGAGAAATGTTTATTCATTTCAGGGGCTTATCTTTTGATTCTGTCTTTTATTTAGGGGGATCTAATTATTTTGAAAATTTACCAAAATAATAGGTCTAGATTCAAACTTCTCTGCGCTTTAATAGCCAATTTTATCATCACCATTTTTAATGAGGCTATTTTTCCTCCGGCAAAAACTGTTGAGTCCCTTGTGAAAGAGAAGGTAGCTGAGGGTACTCGAAGTTATTTTTGCAATCTCTTCTGTATTTCATTGATCCACATGTCCAGTTTTTTGTTCGCTTGTTTGCTATTTCTTTTGCCAATACAACCCTGTGTTATCTCACTGTAGCTTTGTGGTATAACTTAAAATCCAGGATTTTGATTCCTCCTGCCTTGCTCTTGTTGTGTAAGGTTGCTATTCTATGTCTCATCCATCCCATAGGAATTTTAATATTGTTTTCTGTAGTCCTGTGTGTGGAAGATGACAAAGTATGCCCCACTGTTACCCAAACTTAACAACCAATCCACCAGATAAATCTGTCAGAGTGTGTACCGTCTAACCACATGCAAGATTACTGACCTTCCTCTTTCAGGTCCCTGTTCAGGTGGCAGTTGCCACGGAATGATTGAGGAGAAGATCAGAGGTAGAGGTGCATTGAAGGACTCAGAGTCCACATTGAAATGTGGATACAGGGTGCCTGGGATCTGAGAAGAAACTCAGATACCAGTGCCCAGCTACCCTGTAATTTTATTAGCAATGTGACATAAGTACAATCTTGGGAAAACATGTAGGCTGATCATTAATTTCTGAGTAAGTATGCTAAGCTGTCTGTAAGCATCAATCAGTTAAAAGTATAACATATGACCTCCTAGTTAATAAGAAATGTATGACTACAGCACGTAGCTTCTAGCAAATGAGAAAACTGTTTTTAACTCAGCCTGCAAGAAACCAATAACTCCTGGAACAGCACATGGAAGAGTCCTTGGGTGCAGGACGTCTCCTCCTCAGTTGACTTGCTTTGCCTAGTCACCTGGGTGGAGGCTTTCTGGAGTTCTGACTCCGTGCAGCCTGCTCTCCAACAGAAACTGTTGAAAAAGCTCAGGCTGGTGAATGAATAGAAACATGCAATGATGCAAAGGGAATAATGGAATGAGGCTTGCAATTGTGGAAAAAGAGAATATGAGGCAGAGAATAAAGAAAGTTTAGGAGGCTACGGAAAGGGAACAGCAAGACAATACCTAGAGAAGCAGTCCTGAACATAATATCCTGATGTCCTCCTAGTTAGCTGACATCTTGTGAGAGTTCATTAATCTAGAAACCAAGGACAGGTCCTAGCGCTGAAACTGGGCCAGTCTCACAACCAGTGAGACAACAGGACCTCAGTGCTAACGACAGAAAAACCCACAGTCGATCTTCACAAAACAGGCAGTGTGAGAACTATGACAGTGCAATTAAATATGAAAAGGCAAAATCACATAAGACACTGTTGAAATTGAGAAGATTATTAGTTACTTCAAAGTCTGTACTCCAATAAATTGGAGAATCCAGAAGAAATGAACAGATTCCCAGATCATATATATTATGAAAACCATGAATAACACAGTAATATGCATGAGAATCGAAATGGTAATAAAAAAAAACCTTCCGGCTGGGGATTTAGCTCGGTGGTTAGAGTGCTTGCCTTGCAAGTGCAACGCCCTGAGTTCGATTCCCCAGCATCAAAAAAAAAAAAAAAACAAAAAAAAAACCTTCCAACTAAGAAAAGCCTGTGACCCAATATATTTACCAGTGAATTCTAGAATATCAAATACGATCTAATGTCAATACTCTTCAAAATCTTTAACATAATTTAAAAGAGAGGAGTACTGCCAAATGTATCCCTGAAAACTGGAATTACATTGAGTCAAAAACAGACAAGGATTCAACTAAAAAAGAAAATTACAGTGCAATCAACGTTAATGAACACAGAGGCAAAGACCTTCAACGAGGTAGTGCCAAACGCAAGAAATCAGTGAAAAGATCATACATCATGACCAAGTAGGCCTAATCATAAAAACTGTAAGGTCGGAGGACTTCCCAGGAAGATGGAGGAGGGGTGAGCAGCAGAGAAACAGCCTCTCCAAGATTCGTTGTACAGATGCTAGAATATAGCAATTTAGGGAAGAGAAGAAGGAGCGACGTGGGTTCCGAGGACTCGGCAGGCATCTGAAGTGGGAGCTGAAGCCCACAGGGAGAGCAAAAGGAGACACCTCGGCTCAGAAGGAGGTGACGGGAAGCACTTTCTCCCAGAGCCCGGGTTTGAGCTGAAAGTTTAGAAAATCTTGAATTGAACAATAATGCCAACGTCACATACAATGACCCATAGCAAACAATGAAAGCTGCCCTGAGAGGAAAGTGTTTGTTGTGAAAGTTCACATTATAAAAATAGAGGAAAACAAATAAATAATCTAATGATAAAATTCAATGGCCTACAAAAACAGGAATTCTAAATTCAATTCCTAATTCTCAGTTCTCATTCCTGTCTCTAAATTCAAATAAGTACAAGAGAGGAAACGCTAACAATCAAAGTGGAAATTAATAATATTTAGTCTAAAATGCAAAGAATAAATCAATTAAAACACTGATTCTTTAAAAAGAAGAAATACTAAAACACTTAGCTGAATTTCTGAAAAGAAGGAAAGAAAAGATTCATGTCAATGCTAGTAGAGGTGAAAAACAAAATTACAACAGATACCACAAAAATCCATAAGATTATTAGTAAAAATTTTGAAAATCCATATTCCAACAAATGCAGAATCTACAAAAAAAGGACAGATTCCTAAATACATATGAATAACCTAAACTGAATGAGGATAAAAGCTGTGAACAGTGCTAGAAAAATGAAACACACAACAATACTCCTCGAAATCTTTAATGGAACTGGAATGGGAAAAGTGTTTCCCAGCTCATTCCTAGAAGCTAGCATTACTTTGATTCCACAATGAGAAAAGGACCCAACTGAAATAGAAATATACAGGCTAATCTCTTTATTGAGCATGGACACAAAAAAACCTCAACGAAATTCTGGCAAACAGAATGCAACAAGTCATTAAAAACATTATATATTATGACCAAGTTGTCTTCATTCCAAGGACACAAGGTTGATTCAAAATGTACAAACCAATGTCCATCACCTAAGAAGAAAAAAGGACAAAGATGACATGATCATCTCAATCCACGCAGAAAAACCACTGACAAAATCCAGCATTCATTTACGATAAAAGCTTTGAATAAAAACAGGTACAGGTACTTGAATAAAAATTGGACAGAAGCCATTTGGACAAACCTATTGCAGACATCATATTAAGTGGAGAACAGATGAAAGCTTTCCCTCAAAATTCAGGAGCAAATCGAAGGCTCCTTTGGGAATTGCACTACAGGCCACACGCTGTTCATTTTGAAAGGATGTTTTCTACATTTTGCCTATGTCCTTAGACTTTTGATGACACTGAATTTAAGCATGCTGGACTAAATTATCGGGTGGAAGGAATTTCCAATCAGCCAAAAGTTTAGGCTGCCACATGCATACTGCTAAGATCTTTAACAGACATCTACAGTAAGAATTAATGGCAAAAGCCAAAATGAATAATTTTTAAAATCTGCACTTTAGCCTGAAAGGAAGTGCCTTCAATGTTGGGGACACTGATAGTGTGACTGCTGAAAAAAATAACATTTATTTACTGCCAAAGACAGTAAAACCTTGGATTGTGGGTGACATGCTCTGTGAGTGTTCCACAAGATAAGCACACAGTTCTAATAAATTTTAACTTGATAAACAAAGTGATGTTTTGCAATATGAGTAGTATGTTTGAGGCCGAATGTTACATGATCACAAGTGAAGCAACGACTCCCTCTCTCTCTCAGTCTTTCTCTTTGCCCCGTCTTGCTGTGGGATTTTTGGTGATTGTCTCCCAACAGCAAGAGGTTATGCAAATCTTGTCTGCAGAGGAGGAAGAGAAAAAGTTTTAAGAATCCTTCACTTCAAATCACATTAGGTAGATGTGTAAAATGTGTGAAACACTGCACACTTTTGTAGGAAAGCAGCACCAAAATAAGTAGCAGTGCAAGGGATGAATCTGTTCAACAAGAATGTAATGTCACATTTCTGTGAAATCCTCCAAGGGAGGCATGAGCAAGTGTCTTTGGATCGGATCCTCGCTAAAGTTGCACAAAAGGAAAAAGATTACATTGAGCCAACAGACTGCAGTGATTCCATTAGTGATTATGAAAGTCGTCCTACACAATAATGCTCCACTGTTTTGTTTCCCTTATACCAGCCACAAAAGTTTTCAAAGCTTAAGTGCTGGCTAATTTGTTCATTTTTCTTCTATATTTTGGAATTTATTTCGTATCATATTACAGTATTATAATTATTTTGTATGAATATTTTCGGATTGTGCAATGAATCATCTGAGTTCCCATTACTACTTATGGGGAAATGCACCTTGATACACTAGTGTTTTGCATTACAAGAATGTTTCCAGAAGGAATTATGTTTGAGAACCAAGATTTGACTGTACTTTGGCAGACACTGTGACAGATACATTCAATCATCTCAACAGACAGAAACAGGAAGATTCTAAGATCGAGGTCTTTCTGTGCAAGTCTGGGCCGCCTCGTATTTGATTTAAAAATAAATAAATAAATGAATCCAGGCTGGTGATGTTGCTCAGTGTTGGTAGAGCTCTTAGCTAGCATGAGCAAGGTCCTGTGTTCAATACCCAGCCTTAAGAGAAAGAAAGAAAGAAAAAGAATGTTCTGACACTTGCCATGACATTTGCAGTTTGAGGATATTGTGACAAGCGAAATAAGCCAAAGAGAAAAAGTTCAAGTACCTTATCACCCAACTTTATACGAAGCATCCAATCAAATTCAGAGTCAGAAAGAAAAATTGTGGGTGCGAAAATTTAGCAGAGTGCCGAACAGAAACGTTCCGCTTTACTGAAATGGGCAGACTGAATTCAGCACCTTAAGCATCTTAGGTCAGAACTCTACCCAAGAAGTATAACCGCCCCCCCACACCAGAAAGGGGCAGCTTCTTAATAGGTCTTTCCAGTCTTGCAAAGTGAAAACGGTTCTGGAAATTAGTTTCACACTAAGAAGGTACCTAACTGCAGAAAAGCTGCATTGACAATGTCCTGAGTGGCTGAGGGTGGAGCTCAGTACAGGAGCACTCATTTATTGTGCGTGAGGTTGTGAGTTGGTCCTCCTAGACAGACAAGCGCATAAACACACCCGCACATGCGTACAAATACACGCATGCTCTCACACACACACACGTCTGTGGGTTGGGGTGGAAGGAAGACACCCTGTTGAATTTAAAATGTCCTGGCAGCTGCAGGCCTAAGCACAAGCCTTTTCTAGCTGATCACTTGCCTGTCCACCCCGCTTTCGCTCAGAGCCATTGAACTGTCCAATCAGCAGCCTCGCCGGGAGTCCCATGGGAAGCACTGCGCATGCGCAAGAATCCAACGTGTCTCGGACCGCTGGAGTTTTGTTCTTCCATTTTCCCCGCGCTGTGTCCTGTGTGGCGCTGCGGTCGTGCGTGCCGAGGCTTCCTCGGGCAGACTCCGGGAGACGCCGGCAGCGGGAAGATGGCCGAGGTGAGCGCGGGGCTGGGAGACGCGGGAAGCGGGCTGCGGGCACCGCCGAGCCACCTGACGGACCGGCCTCCGCCTGCGCTGCGGGCTCCGCGTCGGGGTCGCGCTGGGTTCCGGTTCCCTCCGGCCGCGGGCG